>VYZV01044816.1:378215-585023 GCA_013401275.1 Pandion haliaetus | reverse complement strand
GGGGGGGCAGGGCGCAGGGATCTGCCTGAAGGGGCTTTATCGTCTTTTGGCCCCACCAATGGTCATGCAGATGCTGGTACTTGCTCCACTCATTCAACTCTTCCATGCTCGGTCTGGGCTCCTGCGCACGGGGCTTTTCATTAGGGGGTGGGTTCACCCAAGACAAGAAGACCTTTGTAAGGCAGGAGTTGGCATCTGCTCCTGATGGGACAAGAGTCCAGGATAGATATTGTCCCCTCCACTGCCCAAATCCTGACCAGGCGCCAGGAGCAGCATCCAAGGCTGTCTCCTCCAGGCTGGGCATGATGAAATGCAGGTCTTCATTGCCTCTTCTGCTGGCTCTGGTAGCCCATGTTGGGTGTTAAGCAAACTTTTCTCAAACACACAATTTATTTCCTTCTCCAACTTCCTGCGTTACTAATTATCTGAAAGAGATTGATAAACCCGCCAGTTGCCGCTCTGGTTACAGGTCACTTACCGCGGTAATAAGAAGTGCAGAAATCAATAGCCATAAATAGTGGTTGGGAATCAAATTCCCTGAACAGTACTTTAAGGGAGGAGAAGGTTTAATTATGCTGTTGTCTGGCTTACTTTGCCCTGGAGGAGGAGGACAGAGCTGAGGGGAGGCAAGAGGCAACGTGCTCCCAGAATGGTCCTTTCAGCCGGTCCTTTACTTTTGGGCCAAGGCTGGAGAAGCCCATAGGTAAGGAGGGACACTGAGGACTTTGAGAGTCTTCCAAACACAGCACAGCTTCACACCACATTTAGCTGCAGGCAGGTTTTTAACACTGCCTGTGCAATCCAGAGTGAAAGCTGTGTGTGATTAAAAAACAGGCTGGTGGCAGCTAAATAGGAACAGGCGGAGGGCATACAAAGAAGTAAATTGACTTTTTTTTAAAGGAAACAAGAGTTTAGACTTGGGACTGACTCAGCCATGCACTGAGCTCTGGGATGGTCCACCTGGGGATGGTCTACCCGAGCATGGTCCACAGCTTTTGGATGCAGAAAGAGGGAGGCTGTTTGCTCTTGCAGGGGTTTGGGATGATGGAGTTGAAGGCATGCGCATGAGCAGCTCCTATCGCTCAGATGTGCAGTTCCTGCAGGAGTGGGAATAACTGCTGGGTGGGTTGAACAGGGAAAATGGCAGTGTTAGTTTTTATTACTGTAAAGTGATAAACTACTAATAAACTACTAATCTGTGTGTTTAGCAAGTTTGCAAAGTGCAAGGCTTTGCTATATCCAGATAACTGATGGCCTTTTTGGAAGAGGCACATTGGTCAAACACTTGTATCCGGCGCTAATGCTAGGGTAAGCATGTGAGGTTTTCCACAGGGGTCAGACTCTTCTGGGTATAAAAACTTGTGTCTCCAACCAATTCCAAAGTCCCTTCTCCTCCTGGTGGAATGAGGTCTAGAGATGGTGGCAGACTCCAACTCATATGGGACTTCTTAAGGAGGGGTGGGAAATAAAGGAAAATCTCCCCATTCATCTAACCCAGCTGCCCCTCTCAGCCACTGTCCCACACTTCCAGAGGAGCTGAGTGCTCCAGGACCATGGTCAACCAGGTCTCCCTCACCTTCTCTGCCCCGGGAAGGCTGGTGGACCCTCCAAGCAGAGCCCAGATGCCAGGTTGTAATGGGAAACGATCCAGCTGGTTCCCCACCACTGTCTCCCAAACAGTGAGACTCCAGTTGGAACAAGGAAGAGTTTCACCCCAGGAAAAAATATTGGAGAAAAAGCCAAGGAAGATTGGCAGCCTTCGTGTTTCAGAGATCAGCTTTCCCTCCAACATCTGCTCCCACACCTGGACCCAGACTAGGGCTTGGGCAGCCCTGTCCTGGTGCCAAAGGGAACCGGCTTCTCCTGCTTGTTGCACGAGGCTGATGCTGTGGTACAGTGATGTCCTCTCACCAGCCTAGCGGCAGAAGATGTCTTCCATGCTGTACCAGCTACACTGCTCACATGCAGAACTTACTTAGAATATATCTACTACAGCAAAATGCACAGGAACATTGCAAGCAAAGTGGGGAAATGCACCCAAACCACCTCCTGTGCCCTTTGCTGCAGGGCAACTCCAGAGCCTCTTGCCCTGGGTTAGAAGCTCCTTCCCTCAGGGCCGGGTCCTCTACTCTGCTCATTGTTCCCTTGCTGCTGCCTCCCCAGGCCCTCAAACCCCTTTGTTCTCCCCAGAATCACCCTGGCACTGCACCCGTCTGTCTCCCTTGCAGCACCTGCTCTGCTTGCGGCTGCTCCCGGAACCGCTCCTGCAGAGCTCCGCTGTACTTCTCCAGCTATCAGGGTATAAATATGGTATGAGATAAATATTGTCACGGCACATTACCCTGGTCCTTCCTCACCAATACACACTGCAGACAGAGTTATGCATCTATTTATATGTGTATATATATCTAATTATACTATATAAACTGTATATTCAACTCTCTATTGTGTATATTTAATATAAATGCCAGCTAATTGCCCTCGGTAAATATATATGGGGATTAACCATATTGAAATTAAATTTATTGGTAATCCCCTTGAAAATAAACACACAAAATAAAATAAACACATAAAATAAAAGCAGAGGACACTGCACTTTTTATGTTTGGTTCTTTTCACTGTACACAAGGTTGGGGTTTTGCTAGGCAAGAGCACTGAGGTCTCCAATACTTTTTCCAAAGACCTCCCCTGCAGCCTTCGGCTCATGTTGACGGTGTTTGCAGCTGCAAGAGCCCGTGTTGCTCCCAGTGTGCCAGCCCTTGGTTTGAGCCTTGTGTGCAGCAGGAGGAAGGCTTTGGCTGGCCCCGCTCTGCCTGTGGCGGCTCGCTAACGTGGCCGACAGCTGGTCTGGCAGATTGGCGATGGGCTCCGGTGCTTTCCAGCCCGAGGTCACTGCCTCAAATACGGCCCCGGTCGGCAGTGACGAAGAGTCATTACGGCTGAGCAGATGTTTGATAGCATGTGTGAAACAGGCTGGGGGAGCTTGGGCCAGCTCTCAGCATGCAGGTGGCCGTGGTGCAAATCATCATCCATGTGGGCAGACCCCGTTAACCCCATCAGCCAAGCGGGCAAGGATGACTGCCTGGCACGATGCCAAACCCACACTGGGGACATGCAATGGAGTCTCTCCTGGCATCAATAAAATCCTCTCCATAAGAGGGACAGTTCAGCCCTTACATCTGTTTTTCCACCCCAGAAAGAGGTGCCACTTGGCAGCTCTGTTATTTGGTGGCATCTCTTGTGCTCGGGGTCCGCAGGGATTTGCACAAACCAGCACAATGAAACCTGCTCAGAGCAATGCCAGCACAGGCTGCTGTGGGGACCAGGATGGTTTTTGGCCTCCATTATCAGAGGTTTTAAAGAAGAGGGTAGGTGAGCTTCTGCTGGAATTGGTTTATGTGAAAATGGTCTCATACAGCAGATGATACAGCAGGTGTAGTGTGTAAAAGGAGTTACACAGGGCTGAAATCAGTCACTGGCAACTGGGCTGTATGGAAAGTTCCTCCATCTAATGACTCAGATCTTCCCCTGCTCTTTTTGGCTTCAGCAGAAAACCCCGGACAATGCTAAAATCTGCTGTTTAACAGTTTTGCAACATTATCTGTCTATGCAGCCCTCCTGGCTGCTGTGCTGCTAATTATTTGGCTGTGATAATTTTTGTCCTGCTCCTTCATGCTGGCAATGAATGTGCAGCCACTTGGGGATGAGGGACCCCATGGAGATTTCAGCCTGGATCCGGAAGGGACTGTGAGCCTTTGACCCCTGCCATAAATCCTCAATTCTTGTGGTTTGGTTTTTTTTACCAGAAAGATGATGACTCCTATCCACCTTCCTCAGATCATTAATTTATTTAATCCCACGCCTCGCCAGTTTGCAGGCCTCTGGCTTTGCGGAGGAGGGGCTCAGTGGGGAGATGCTGCTCCAAGGCCTGTTCAACTTGCTCTGCAGAACTGCTCCACTGCAAGGGCAGAAGTCACCCAGTCTGTGCTCTCCATCCCTCCCATCACCCTTTTTGCCCTCTCCTCTGCTCTAGATATGAATCAAGGGAAACTGGGCAGCCTGCAGCCAGTCGTGTTTCCTTTCTTTCCTTCCTTCTTCACCAGTTCTCCCTGCCAGGTGCCTCTTTTCTCTCTGCAAAGCCCTCAGGGAAAGGCTGTCTTGACTATTTTGAGCCCATATGTTAAATTAATGTTCTTGCTACTCTCCTGGAACCTGGGTTAATTGACAGGAGCAAAAGGCAGAGGGAAGAGGCGCTTCCCCAAACACACACGTAAATGTGGGTGCACGCATGCTCCTGCACGCAGCAGCCTGTCCTGGCAGCAGGACAGATGGCTCCTGAGTCTCTCCACTTGACTTGGAAATCTGTCTTTGGGAGAGAAGAAGTGATATGGCAGAAATGATGACTCAGAGGTGTTGCCTGGTCCAGGCGTCTGGAGGGGCCAGGGGTCGGGTTTGATGCTCTCTATGAAAACATCTTGGTTGCCCACTCAGTTCCCACAGCACCATCTCTCCTGGATGCCTATGATTGCCCTATGATGGACTTACACTCATTCTCCTTGCACAACTGCAGGAGCTGATTTGGAGCTATTTTCCCCCATTTGACAACGTCTCTCCAAAGGGCAGGTGTCCTGTGCTGCTCCCAGCCCTGTGCCTTGTCCATGCAGCATTTGGCTTCGAGCTGTGGGAGTGAGCTGGTGCTGCTGTCCTCCTTATCTTTAATGTCCTCCTTATCCTTACTGTCCTTGCATTACAGCCTCTGTGGACCAACCACCACAGAAACGTTCATACCCAGAAGAAAGCCCGTGTACTACCACATGGCCCTGTGTGGTGGTAAACTGCTTCCTTCTAGCCTCCAAAGTGAGCTGCAATAAAATGCATCCTTCATTGATGGAAGCTTCCTCTCCCTTTGGACCAGAGCAACTTGTTTGGCAATGAAAAAATACCACCGCCCCTTGGATCTCTTAATTTGACAGGGCTGGGAGCTAGCAGATGAATATCTTAAATAACTAATGGTGACTCAGAGGAGCATTAAACAAAGATAACATTGTCACTTCTTCTCTGTTTCTCTTTTGTTTCTCACTCTTCAGCTTTCCTGCCGGTTTATTATCTCTTCAGTTTTCCTTCTGATGATCTTGTTACTATGACAGGATGTATATTATCTTTGGCAGCCTCTTCCAAACGTATGACCTGTTGTATCAATGCACAGCAGGAATAAACAAGACGAATACATGCAGAGGAATAAAAGCACCTTACGAAATGATGTGACTGCAAGAGGAGGGCTCTCTTTGTCATCTCAGGGGTTTTGGTGGGTTAGGTGTGTGGGCTTTCTGTGCTTGGCGTGTGTGAGAGAAGCTCCAGGTGGGAGGGCTTCTCTCTCCACTAGCCCATCTGCAGTTTGGAGAGATTTCCAGCATCTGGGCTGCCTGCTTCATAAATCTGTTGTGCATTGCTAAATACTTCCTAAAGCTCTGTCCCACAGTAGCTGCATTTTACCAGGGCTAGGGTGATTTGTGTGCTGTACCGCATGAGATCTGCAGTTAAAGGCAGCCTTAAGCAACCCTGGGATGAACTGATAATACCAGCAAACACCACTGGCACCACCAGAAGCACTCACATTCAGAGGATCATAGGCTCATTTATTACAAGGATGTGCTGACCGCAAGGTTACCATTTCATGATGTTATTTGGGTATTTCAGCACTTGTTAGCCATGGCTGGAGGTCTGCAATCACCACCCTCCAAGCATTGCACAAAGTCAAAACTCAGCAGGACCATCCCAGCCTACTCTTCAATAAAATACATGCAACAGTGGGGATCACCCACTGCAGGAATGAACTGTCTCCCTCAGATCCAGGCTCATGGTTCTCAAGGAACAGAACCATTCAGTTCTGACCCGTTAGAGAAAGACATGATTGGCAATGCTTGGTATTGCAGAAGCTTCTTCAAAGCTGAGAAATGTCTGGATAAAAGGCTCTGGTCTGGTCTGTCTTTTTGTATATGTCAGCAGAAAGCCTTGGGGAAGTAGGAAATCTCATTAGGAATTAACTTGGGATCAAATATGACCTGTCAGGTGATTCTGAAAGGCCAGGTCAGTCTAAGAGAAATTTGCTTGATGAACACAGCCACCTCAGACTTCTTTGAAGAAAAGTACCACATGAAATTTTGATATTACTAAGTATTTAATAGATCTAATTTACAAAGCAGTGTTGCTCCCAATTCCCAGAGTGTTAAAAATCCTGCAACCTGTTTCTTTACAAGAATGACTTCAATTCATTCATGGGTTTTAATGCAACAAGCTGTTTAACAGCTGCAAAAAATGTTTTAGGACAGGAAGCCTGAGCCCTACAGAAGTGTACCAGGCTCTGCTATACCTTCAGCAAGCCTGGAGAGTTATGTAGCTCTGATACGACATGAGGTACCAGATTTTTTTCACTCAGCCTGGTAGCAGCGTTATCACAAAATGTCAAGCCATCATAGAGATCTTTGCTCACTTGAGAGTTATCAACAGCACAAACAACCCCTGCTCAGGGGAACTTAAAAACCCAGAGAGTTCCCAAAATTCCCCAAATCCCACATTTGCAAGCATCCCACAGCCATGTGTGAGCAGGTATATCATGTCGCCAGAATACAGGTGTCCCTTTGGGTGATGGTTGCATGTCACCCATGGGTGATGGCTGTGTCATAGAGGGAACCAGGACACGTGCTGACAGTGGCTATCACAACTTCAGTGTGAGCAGGGCTACATCCATCCTGTCACCACAATGCAGGGGTCCTCCAACATCTGACGAGACAAGTGCTCTCCAAGGGACCTGCAACTCCCATGCCTTAACTAGACACCTCCAGTTAGGTGGTGGGAAGTCATGTGACATATACGGTCCTCAGGTCCTTCCCATTCTGGTCGTGCACACCTCAACAGAGATGAAGGGATGCTGCATTTGCACTGGTGCCACACGAGGTCAGAGCTTGGTCCCTTGTGACCTGGAGCCCAGAATTCTGCCTGGCATGACAATGGGATGTCACAATGGCAATGCATGACCTCTGCCAGAATCCCCCAAAGCCAGGGTGGATGGCATCTGGGCCCTTGTAGAAGTGTTTTGAAGACGTTGTCAGGCAGGACCAAACAGAAAAGTATCCAGGACTTTGGTGAGTCTTCCAAGAACATCAGATATTTTAATACACATTTGAGCAGCTTTTCCACTCCTGCTGGATCCAGGGAAGCAAATGTCAAGTGCAGAGAAGTGTCTGTAAAACCAGATGGCCTCAGGAGTGAGATAGCTGACTAATGCAAGTCAGCTATCATTGACTCACCTCAGCTTCCCTGCACATAGATTCCTTGTTGAGAGTTCTCCAGGATGCTACTTGATCAGAACTACTCTCACTGTAGCTTTTCTTACACCATTTTGGTTTTAGAAGATCTTGGGTTTGTGTCCATGCTGCTGAGCACTGGAAATAACACACAGGCATGCATGGTGCTGTCCCTGCACACTCTGCTGCAAAGCCTACTCGGCAGCAGTGAAACCCTACACTCCTCTCCTTCTCAAAAGAGCTGTTCAATAGGTCAGCCAGAAGCCTTCCTACAGCCTTCCAACATAGCACAAGCCTCATGCTCTGTTTTCTACCTGGAAATTTGTTTAAAAGCCAGATGTTTTCTCAGTGAACTCAACTGGAAATAACTTGCCTTTTACCCTAATGAATCTCTTATCTGTGAAAGCTGCAAGCACCCACAAAGAGTTTACACAACTGCCTTGATCAGTGAAAGATATGCAGTTTCAGAAGCTTTCTCAAACCAGAGTCTCTGAACATACTACATGATAGAGCCACTTAAAAGAAGGTAGTAAGTATGTTTATAAAAAAATAATAATAAAAAAAACCCCAACCAAAACCCCAAAACCAAAAAACCCAAGGACTTTTCCTTTCATACCAAATGCTTATGAAGAACTTAAAAAATTATTTCTGTGCATGCGGGAACACAAACAAGAAGATAAAAGAGAAAATCCCTGCTCTTCCAAGTTGGATTTAATTTTGACCGAAGAACCACCTCTTTTTCTATGATTAATTTTCCCTATTCTCTCTGTTACTGTAAGCTGGGGAAAGGGAAAATACAGAAGAATGAGGAAGAAAAAAAATCACTGCTTGCTTCACCTTGATGGCTGTATTGGGCTTGCATTTCTTTTGGAGGTGGAAGCAATCACCATATGCAGTGCAATAATGGGTAACGATGGTGAGAAAACGGTAAGGAAGTCAGGAGACTTTCCCTGTGATTTGCCACTTCTCTCCTTGCAAGGTTGAGGCTGTGGAGGCATATCCCAAGGCAATTTCATTTGTACTTCTTACCCCAAAAGGCGGTGCAAGAGCAGGTATGAAATATCTCTGTCCCTGAAGCTACTGCTATGGTTTGCCATAGAAAACTGAACTGCACAGACTGTTGATTGGCTCCACAGGGGTGAAAAAACCTTCTGGGAGCAAGTTCTGATCCTCTGTAGGAGGCAAGGCCAAAAGCATGTCAAACTAGGCTGGCTGGAATGGTCTCTGCCTCTGTGATTAAGGGGATTGTCGTGGTTTAACCCCAGCTGGCAACTAAGCACCACGCAGCCACTCGCTCACTCCCCCCCTCCCCCCACCCCAGTGGGATTGGGGGAGAGAATAAAAAAAAAAAGTAGAACTCATGGGTTGAGGTAAAAATAGTTTAATAGGACAGAAAGGAAGAAAATAATAATGATTATAATAATAACAATTATGATTATAACATTATAATAACAACAACAATAATAAAAGAATTAAAATATACAAAACAAGTGATGCACAATGCAATTGCTCACTAGTCACCAAATGATGCCCAGTTAGTCCCTGAGCAGTGATCTGCCCACCCCCAACCAACCCCCGCAGTTTATATACTGGGCATGACATCCCATGGTATGGAATATCCCTTTGGCCAGTTTGGGTCAGCTGTCCTGGCTGTGTCCCCTCCCAAATTCTTTTGCCCCTCCAGCCTTCTTGCTGGCTGGGCATGAGAAGCTGAAAAATCCTTGACTTAGTATAAACACTACTTAATAACAACTGAAAACATCAGTGTGTTATCAACATTATCCTCATACTGAACCCAAAACATAACACTGTACCAGCTACTAGAAAGAAAATTAACTCTATCCCAGCTGAAACCAGGACAGGGATCCATAAATAATCAATGTTTCTTGGCAGCTGGGAGTGTTTCAGTTGTTCCAAGTATCTCAAGGGGGATGGGAAAGACAGAATGAGTCTTAGTATTTCTGACACCCCGCAGAGACAATGAACTGGGGAAGGAGAGTGCTCATGTTCTTGCAGAGAAGCATTTCACATAGGGTGATTTTAATAATTCAGCCTTCGACTGGTCTGTTTAAATGTTTGATGCCTCTGAGTTGAGCTTTAAGATCTGGCCTCCTATGAATCCAAGGAGCTGGACTCCGGCTGGGTGCTGTCTGCCTTCCTCATCGGTGGTTTAAACATGTTTCCAAGGTACAGCCCAAATCTAAGTAAGAGCACAGATTTCTTCCTTCACTGCATGAAATTCTGGTACTTTCACACCATGAGAAAAATATCAACCATCCCATTCTGGTTTGCTTTTGGAAGAGGAGAAAAAAGTACTAATGATGAATAAGGATAAAAATGCTTAATTATGTTCTGCTCATATTAGAAATACCAACCAATGCTGTAGCAAAATGGTTGGAAACCAGGCAACAATTGTGAGCGCATTGGCACAGAAAGGGCAACTGAGGCCTTGGGTCAGTCTCCACCAGCTGCAATCAAACCATGTTGTAGCTGAGGATGCTGGTCTGTCTGAGCAGCTCTGGGGTTGCAGAAAGCATATTGGGGTCTGTGAGCAGGTCCTACCAGCACAATGATCTGAGTGTTTGTGGTCTTCTGCATTGGTCCTG
This sequence comes from Pandion haliaetus, assembly GCA_013401275.1. Lineage (NCBI taxonomy): Eukaryota > Metazoa > Chordata > Aves > Accipitriformes > Pandionidae > Pandion > Pandion haliaetus. The sequence goes on along the minus strand of VYZV01044816.1, from coordinate 575,113 downwards.
AACCCATCTAAGGTAACATCCCAGCTGCTATTGCTGGGAAAAGGGCCTTTGGCAGTGTCATCTCTCTGTTTGCTATAGCTGGGCATTTGGGACTGCAGAGGAAAGTGCTTTTTCTGGATTTCTGGACAAGCCCCAGGACATTAGACCTCCTCCTTCCACACAGTAGTGTTGGGATGTTCACATTTCCTCTGACTGATCCGATTTTGGCCATTGTCAGACACAGGAGACTGTGCCAAACTTATTTTGAGTTTGGCCAGGTTGGGAGACAGCAACATTCAAAGAACTACACCATTTTCTGCTCTCCCGGCCATTGGCATGTTGCCACATTCAGAAACTCTCTGTCCCACAGCTAGAGTTTCCCTTCAGCTTTGTTCATTAGAGACCCTTCAGTTCCATGCGAGATCCTGATCTTGTAAGCCCTTATCCTAAATTATCCATGATCTGTGGGCATGAGTTATGCATGAGATGAATTATCCATGAACTGGGTTGGTCGCCTTCTCTCTTTGTCAACTCTTTAGGTTTCTGCCAGGTATCAAAGCATAGAGTAGGCCTCATCGGTTGGGTTTTTTCCCCAAAAAGAATCTGCATTTTACACAGTGATGTACAAAACCTAAGAGAGAGCTTAAATATTCAGTGGGTCATGATGGAAGAACACAGAAGGCTGCTTGAGAGTGCACAGGGTCAGCCTTTCCCCGAAAATGTAGTTTCAGATCCTAAATCCATTCAGCAGTTATTCATTCCTGTAAAGAGGAATAGCTCCAAGAATGATGGCGACAACTTGTCTGCCTCTCACAACACACTCCCACACCCAGGCTGGTGTTAACTGTAGTCATCTATGAACTGGAGCTTGAGATTCAAGCCTCTTCACTACAACAAACACAGCATGGTCTTAATTTTGGTGATTACCTACTTCTGATTTTGACATGAAAGTCTATGATGGAGTTGTGTTACTGTTCTTGAGGCAAGTTTTGTCAAAGTTGGGTCTGTTTGGAGAAGGGAGCAGGAGAGAGGGTTCAGGAAACTGAGATGTTTCTGGGGGAAAAAACAAGGTTTTTTTGAGAATTCCTGACCACTAATCCCTGACTACCTTGCTAATTGTGTGGTTTATCCCTAGGTGAGGCCAGCAACAATGTCAGCTCCAGCTCCCCAGTGTGCAGCTAGGAGCCTCTACCCCTTGCCCGAGCGCATGGTCTCCCACACCTCCAGGCCCATGAAATACATCTTCCTTGATGGCTGCAAGAACATCACTGCATCTCACACCATGGACGGTACAGGCACACACAAGGTCTACAAAGGATCTGACTCCTGCCACCCCAAGGTGAAACACAACCCCAGCACAGCTGCAGACTGCTGCCCCCCCCTTCCCAAGTACCTCCCTGCCTTTTTCACCTTCCCCATGCACATGGAGAAGCAAGCCAAGGGTTTGGAACATTTCCTTGCCTCCAAGAAAAGGCTGCCAGTGTTTCAGCAGCTGTGTGGGGAGGCTGTGTCAGGCATGGCCCTTGGAGACGTGCATCTTCAAAACTCAAGCCAAGAATTGAAGGAGCTGCCTCATGCCAAAGCACTGAGGGAGGACACGAAAGGTTGGAGGATGAGGCAGGCAGCAGGGTGCTCCTCCTATGACGAGGCATGAACTGACTCTGAGATAGCTTCTGAATAAAATATAAGATTATTGGTGTCCTTATGTTACCAGAAGGTCAACAGAGACATGGTGTGAGCTCAAATTGACTAGCCAAGGGCAGGTAAAATGGGAGCAAGGAAAGGTATGATATCATCTACCTGGGATATCCCTTCTACTCTTCTGGGTGCCATGGCAGAATGCCAGTCAAATAGACTGGCAGTTGTACAAGAATGGCCATCCAACTCCATCCCTTTCACTCAATGCCCCCAGCATGCTAGAAATAAAAACTTTCTCCTCCACATCCTGAAACCCAGCAACATCTCCTATACTGACACCCAAAGCCCCTTCACCAAGCATCTTCTCCAGCTGCTGATCTGTAGAAAAACGCATTGAATAAAGCACTGAGTACAGGCTGTGGCAGATCAAGTACCAAAGTCTATGTGGGAAAACAAAAAACATGAAAGGGAGAAGAAATCAAAGAGATCTCATGCAATAGTGCCTAGGAGGGAATTTGGGAGATTTTCACTGCTTAAGTCTAGAGATTGGAAAAATGGTAACAATTAGAAGAAATGCCCCACAAAGAAAATGGTAATAAACATAACAGGATTCAGGGGGGTTGGCATATGTATCACTCTTAGATGTGTTCCTGAAAGAAACTGTTTACATCTGGAAGATCCCAGCTCCAAACCGACAGGGATCTTCTGAATGGGAATGTTGAAACCAGTCTCAGCAGAAAAGAGGAAGGGACAGTAGAGATTGCAATGGTTCAAAGCCTAGAGAGGGATAGGATGCTACTCAGAGGACTTCAGGGAAAACAGGACAATCAGAAAACAGGAGGAAGGCCAAATGAGGGAAAAAAACAGACCTGCACAACCTTGGAAACAGGCAGGTATTTGTGAGTGGGGACTTGTTAGGAAGAAATGATGAGCCTGACGCTTATTTGGGATGAAAGAACAGAAGGCTGTGGTGTCTGCCAAAGGCAAAAAAAAAAAAAAAAAAAGAAAAAAGATGAGTTTAAGTTAAAAGCTATTAATTGTCCTTTACCTTGGGACAGTAACAGTGGCAGAATCCCACGGGAATTGATTGCAGGTACCAGCACCAAGCTGTAAGGTGTTCAAAGAAGGGAGGTTTGAGTGATTGTCAGAGGTTTCTCTTGCAGTTAGCCAAGCACACCAAGAGGATGCAGTCCAACAGGCTCACCAAGTGCTGATGCCATGAGAAAGATTTGAGGATGCTGAGCTATTCAAGGGAGGAGAATTATTTCCAGAGAGTAAATTCCTCCTGGTTAGGTTTGGGTGTTGCACGCTGAGATTAAGGCTGACAAATCTCGGAAGAGACAGAGGGACCCAGAGTCAGAAGAAGAGAATCACATAATCACCATACCTACCTCCACAACATAGGGTGTGGAATCAGACCAGCAAGGATAGACCAAAGGACGAGGATGGGCTAGGCTAATGAAAATAAAAGTTTTTTGAGGAAGGACTCTGCAATGAGTTTGTAGGTCGTGCTGGAGACTTGAGTTTAGATCTTCCCAGTCAGAATGGGACTGAGTCATCACAGAGGCTTTAATTTTTGAGGCACAGATTGCAGAGCAAATGTTGCTTATTGCAGGCACCACTTATTCCTGAGCATGATAATAAACAGACTTTGTCTCCAAATGGTTGCTGATCCAGGAAGACACAAGGCTATTTTAGTAGTATTTCAGTGAATGTGAAGACATTACAGAAGAGCTTGACCTAGAAAATAAACATGGGTCCAGTGATCAGAAGTTGATGTTATTTAAATTAAATGGAAGGAGATATTAAAACAGGTCAGTAGCTGAGGCTATTTGCGACGAATTAACATACAAAATTACCAACATGGCAACAAGGAATTTTACTGCATGTAACAAACAGGGAGTGGAACCATATGCCTGGAGTTTACCAAACACAGCACCCACGCTTAAGGAAATGGGGCAAGAGTAATCGTGACAGCTAAAGAGCCTTTATTCTGACCTCAATAGTACACTTTGATTTCTAGCCAGTTTTGAAGGTGAGAAGAGAACGGAGTCCAATGTAATATGCTTTTATGGAGGATAGGTCATGCCATGTTGGCTGTGCAAACACATCACCCAATGGCCACAACCCACAACCAAGGCCACACTCTGCAAACAGGATCCCAATAAGAAGCCAAAAATCAGATAGGGCCTGAATCAACAGCCAAAATTTCCTCCACTGAGCAGCCCAGGAGCAAAAACTGCCTTCCCAGAGGTGCTGCCCTTGGCAGACAGGCACTCAGGGTTGTTACTCCTGTGATGAAAATGAGATTTCTCTGGCAGACCTTGAGCTGACCCATGAGGACAACAGTCCAAATCTAGTGGCCTGACACTAACTGGCACCCTTCTTTGAAAAGGGGACCAATTGTTTTAGGCATGAAAAACTGGTACATCTAATCCATGTGGGCATCAGTGCTGGCTCTGCAGTGCAGGAGATGGATTCAATGAGTACAAGTGGAGTTCCTCAAACAATGGCCAAGGGACTCATCTCTTTGGCATTTCCACTGATGGATTTGGCACAGACAGACAAGTTGGATTTAGGAAGATTGCTGATTCCCCAAAGCTGAAAGGAATCTATTTCTCCTGTGGGAGAAATTAGGTGACCTTGAGGAACAGCGATTGCACAAAATCTCCTGTAAAAGGAGCTTCTGCTCTAAGATGGGAGCTTATCCACTGGAAACAAGAGAGGGGGAGAAAGGCAGAGATGAACTTGCCAATCATGGGGTGATGATAAATCTCTGATGTAATGTGGCTCTGAAAAAAGGCAAATATGATAGTAGAAGGTGTCAGGGGAGATATTCCCTTTAGAGAAATGAGATTGCTTTTGTCATTGCACAAAGCCCTGAGGACGCCTTGTTTGGAGTCCTGTTACGACTCCAATCAACCATGTTCAACAGAGATTAATTGAAATCAGAACAGTTGGGAGTATGAGTGGGATGAAGATCCTTCCTTGCCAACCTGCAAGAGTTTGGCAAAAGGTAGACTGTAAAGGGAGGGGATGGAGCTGCTGCCGAGCAAATAGCCGAGAGAGGAACATTTTGGGGGACAGGGAGGAGAGCTATTTGAGGTTAGCATTAGAAGAGATAGAGATAAAAAGCCCAAGGACATCCTTCAGCTGGAACTAGAGCATCTTTCACCATGAAAAGAGCAAAGCTGTGGGACACCCTCCAATTCAGCGGAGCAAGGGATGAGAAACTGAGCAAGAAGCTAGATCTGTTTAGGAAGGCGAGGATGTAGCTGTTATCTCCCATTGAAGGTAATTTGAGGTTGATGACCAGAAGATCCTGATCAGCATGCAGTCTCTCTACCCCTCAAACAGCCAGTTGCAAGATGCCTTTTTTTTTATGGTAATGCTGTCATGGTGGCATATATATATTTGGGTGTGTGCCTCCCTCTGTACTCTACTGACTCGCTTGAAATTTGCTCAGTATTCTAGATCTTCTCATCGTGAAAGGCAGGCCTGTTTCTCTGACCTTGCAAACTGGAGAAGCAAAGACATCTCTTTCTTTCCCAGATCAAAACCAGAGACCTGTTACTCCACCAGCTGGCTAGCCTGGCATTTCCTCTTGCGTGAAGAGTTAGCCTTGCCCAAATGAACGACAGAGACCCGCTCACACTTTACAGCTTCATTTAGGGGACGAGAGCTGCCCTCTGGATCTGCCAACCTTTCCCCATCGGGTGTAGAAGGAAACAGAGAGATGACCCCCCTGCCCCAAGCTTAGGCGGTACAAATATATGCTGCACAGCTTTATATGGTGCAGTACCAACTGACTGCACTGTCCCTGTGTTTCCAGTTACAATCTGGTCCATGAAAGAGTAAGAGACAGAGCATATTTCTGCTCATGTTCTCTGTTGGGCATGTGTGTGTGCATCAGGGCATGCAAACCCACCCTACCTGCAAACCTCCTGGTCTGCAGTGAGTTTGCTCCTCTGCTCTCTATGAAGGAACTGAAATCCTAGCTTTCCTCATCTGCAAAGAAATCCCCTTTTTCAATTCTTTGCTGCCAAAATCCTTCAGAATCTAGCCCAGAGATAGTCCCGTCCTCCCAGTCACAGCTTTTTAGCCTCTGCTCTTCTCATGTAGGTCTTCCTCTTTTCCCCCACTTTTCCTCCCTTCCCAGTCATCAGCATGCAAAATCCTCTACCTCCTGCTATTCCCCAAACACCTCCCACCCCCAAGGTCTCCATGGGTGCCTTATGCATGTGTGTGAAAAGCAATCAGTGCCTCACCTCCAATAATTGGAGTTGAGCCTCCAGTGCTGAGAGATGAATTTGATCTCTGCTGTCCTGCACGCGAGGGATGAGCCAGGAGGCTGAATTCTGCTGAATGCAACATGCTTTGGTGTTTAGGAGGCTTTACAGTACGCCTCGTAGATCAGGACATCCTACCAGGGACCAGCGTAGGACACAGGCACACACCTCTCCCTGCCTTGGTGTCTACACCTTGTGCTCTGGTCCTGCCCTCCAAGGGGGAATGTCTGTCCAGCTCCTTGTAAATGAAAAACACCGATTGCGCTAAAGCTATTTTATTCCTCTAGCCTTTGTCACTGACGTGAATGCCAGTGAGGTATTGGTGTGCAGTGCGGGACTGCTCTTTGCAGTGCAGTTTAACCATTTCATCAATGCACCAATGCAGACACATGGTTATGAACAGAGAAGGCCCCTGTGTCTTTGCAGGAAGCTACGAAGTTGAAGTTTCAAGAATGAACATAGCAAGGGGGCACTTGTGCAAATCTCTGCTGGCTTGTATATACATGTAGGACTGTGGTTTTGCCTCTAAATGCTCCTTGAAAGTTAGTCTCACCTGCAAACATATGAGACAGACATCTGAACGTGTTTTATCAGGATGCCTTCTCTCACAAGTGCCCAAGGAGCCAGTGCTCCCAGGGAAAGGCAAATCACCTTCTCCCCATTCAACAGCATCCCCTTGTAAGCAGGCTGGACCCTGAGCAGGGCTGGGATCCATATGGGGAGGTGAGACCTATTCCCCACAGGTGCCATCACATTTAGACAGGCAATGGTGTGTGCAAAAACATGTTCATCTGTGAATACCAGAGCAAATTACTGTCTTGTGATTATTTATATGAAGATGTGTTTGTGGATGAATTACCAACCAGCCTGGAGCAGAGAAATGGAGCAGTGACTCCACCTAACAACAAACCAACAACCCACTTGGGACAGTCATTAACAAATTAACTGATCACCCAGGTCTCCCTCTCTGTGGGGGCTCTGTGTGCCCTGAAACCCAAAGCAGCAGATTTGCATTTGCAATGAGGTTTATGGGGATGGTAACATCAGTGTATCGATAGCAGGCTGGGGCTGGCTGGCCAGAAGTCAGGGCTGGGTAGGGCCAGGCCAAATCAAACTTGCCAAGTATAGTCTGTAGATGAGAACAGACCAGAAGAAAGATCCAAGAACCAAAGAAAGGCAGGGGGAAGGCTCTTGGAGAGGCAGAGGGAGGGAGTGTGAGATGAAATGAGAGTGAAAAAAAAAAAAATTAACAGCTTTCTTTATTCCTTTTCATTTATAGACAATATTATGCTTCTGCACAGAAGGACTAATTTAGCCCTCCGCACAGCCCCAGTGACCCTTCCTAATAGAAACCATTTAAATCTTTAAACAATTTACATGAAAATGTAACTTTGCTGCGAATATATTTCTTCCCCCTTCTGCTCCCATCATGAGAGCAATCCTTCAAATCTCTGACAGTTTCCATTATCTCTTAATGAAGTGAGAGCATCTTTCTTAGGAGACGCGCCGGCCCTGAGGTTAATTGCCGAAATGAGGTTCACAAATAAAAATCAGAGGAGGGAAAAGAAAAGGAAAAGCAAAGGCTTAACAGAGCTCAAGGGTGTGGCTCCACCACCCAGAGACTTAAGATCCAGCAGGGCAATGATCAAATCCTCCTTGAGAGCCCACGTGGGCTGATGGGTGCCTCCATCCCAGGTGACTCCATCCCTCCATCATGCCTGTTGTTGGCTGAGCCACCCTCATGGGACCTAGGGTGGGTGGACCCCGCCTTGTGCTCTATCTTATGCCTGTGCCAAGACAAGGGTGGGGGTAATGCCAGGCAGCACCTCACCCAGAGATCCAACATGCTGCTGATGCATGGGTGAGTGGGCTCTCAGAGGTGGTAAAAGCCCTGGAAGGCGTGAGGGCCACCAAGGCCAGGCCAGAGCAAGCAGAGCCCCGAGGCCGTAGGGAGAGGGACAGTGGAGAGGAGCCCAGAGCAGCCTGTTTAAAATGCCATTCTGGGACATGCAGAGCTGCATGGGAACAGGGCTGCGAGCATGTTCCCATGCAACGGGGAGAGCTCCACTTGCAGCAATGACCCAGTTGTCTCAACACAGGCACCAGAAGACCTCCAGTCCCCCCAGTACAGCCTTCATCCTCAGACACACCAGGGTTATATCTGAAAGGCCTACAGAGGATGGCATCAGGGTCATCTTCAGAACCAGGCTCCACAGCTATAGAGACAGTGAGCCTGAAAGCATGGGCTCAAGAGCATCTTCCAAAGCATATGGGGTTCTGCTTACCTTTGTAACACCTTGCCACACATACCAGGAGAAACCATCTGCAGCACAATGATGGGGACAGGCTGGGACACAGTGACACAGAAGCACCCTGGATGCTCTTCAGATTTTGAGGGAGCTACACACATTTCCAGCCCAAACCTTTCAACTACAAACCTTTCTCTGTATTTGCTCATTGGAAAACACATGGGCCTCTGGGGCTCTGCAGTGTGTTGTGGGACTGTTACAGGACTATCTGCAGAAAGTTGGAAAGGCAGAGCGGAGGCTGTTGCTTTGGGCTCTGCCCTCCATCAGATGCTCCCTGCTCTTCTCCAGGCTGGAGGGCTGCTTTGCAGAAGGATTTGTGGTGATGCGGGGTAGGTTTAAGAGAGAGGACATAATGAAAAATAAATGTAAAGGGCTGGAAATGAGGAGAGAAAGGCTGAAAAACTATTGAGCTGACAGGAGATGGTATGGAAAAGGGGATAAAAAATCAGGAAGGTCTCAGGGGAAAAGGGGTTCACAAGAAGGGAGACTACTGACTTGAACAGAAGAGACATGAAAACAGAAAGCAACAGCAGAGGAAAATAAATAGCTATTTCCATAAAAACAATAAAGTTTGAAATACTCTGGGCCAGAAGGAAGAAAAGAAAAAAAAACCCACCAAGAGTTAACAATTCTGGTTGTTGAAGCTGCTTAAGTACAGAAAACAAAGAAGGAAAAGGAAAGTACAAAGCACAAATATAAGGAGATGAGTGATGCAGGGAGTTCTTCTTTCAGCAACAGTTTGCGGGCTGGTATGGGACACGGCGACATCAAACTATGGTTTTGTATCTCTCTGAACAAAGCATCGTTTCCAAGCTCAGTACATGAACTGATATTGTGTGGCCTCAGCACGCTCCCCATCAAATTGCCTCCAGGCCACAGGATCGATGAGCCCTTGGCCATAACTGGAGAGCATTTAAGTCCTGTCTAATCTTAATCAACTTCACTGCTGCCAAATAAACCCAAATTTAAAATACTTGTAGAGAAATCTGTCATCTAGAGGAAAGATAAAGTCTCTGAAGAGAAAGAGCAAAAGATTTTCTTTGTCCTGGGACACTGTGTACGTGCTGGTTTCTCCTCTCCCACTTTCTTCCCCTCCACTCTCTGGCCTGGCAGGCAGAAAGACACAGGCACAGGCACGCAGGGATGTGCACTCCCAGCAGGCCAATGCATTGCATTTGCCAGGCTAAAAGCAATCCCCGGTTCGCCTGGAGAAAGAGCATCAGGAAAACACGCTGCTCATCTCCAGATGAGGCGGAGGGCAGGAAGGTCTGAAGATGGCCTTGGCTGTCCACAGCAAGCGGGGGGAGCTGGCTGACCCCATAGCCCCCAGCACTGCAACACATCAGCCAGAGCTGAGGCTGAGTGTGCCCATCTTAAATCAAATCCTCCAGCTGCAAAACCTGTGATCCTTGGGTGGGGGATGACAGATCTCCTTGCTGATAACTGCACAAGACAGCTATCAATCAAGTCTAAGTGAAGGCAAATCAGTCCTCAGATTTGTGCAAGGTAAGCCTCGTTTGCTGCCTGCTGTCAAATAAAATGGGAGCTCTGCTTTGCATCTCTGGTATTATTGGTGCCTGACAGGTCACCCAGGTGCTTATGACATTCTGCAGGCTGGAGCTGAGCCTGGGCTTCGCAGGGCACACGCTGAGCCTGAACCACTGGCCCAGGCTTCATTACTGCACGCAAGCAAAGAAAGGGAGGACATGGATGGGACTGAAGTTTGGGACCACTCAGTGTATGCCCAGGGCTTGGCACCACCTAGAGCAGCCTTGGGGCTGCTCTGACTTATCCTCTCCCCGTCTCACAGAGGGTGACATCAGCAGTGGCCCCTCCTGAAATGGACATATCTGCCTTTCCTTCATCCCACTCTGGGACTCAGGAGCGCAACTTGTCTCCCAGGGGTAAGTATTCCAGCATGGAGGGGCTGGCATGGACCCCATGCGGGAGGGACGAGCTGATGGGACCCTACCCTGCCGTGCAGGGGGAGAGGAGGAGCAGGGAGAGGGAGCTACAAGGGGGAAGTCAGCCTCTTCCTCTGCTGCTACACCGACTCCTCACAAAGCTCCTTTCCTCCCAGCACAGAGGGGCACAAACAGCTCTCGTTAGGTGAAGAGGGTTTTGGAGAGAGAGTGGGATGGCAGATAACAGCTGCATGTCAGGCCTAAGTGCCTACAGCCCAGCAGTCGTCCCAAAACAGGGCTTTTAGCTGGTTTCCTTCCTCCCACCTTCCTCTCTCCCTGCCTCAGCATGGTGAGCGGGAGCAAGTTAACCCCGTAACCTTTAATCAAGGGCTTGTGTATATGGAAAAGGATTGATGGAGCTTGTCTCCCTCATGGCCTCACACCATGGCTCCGATTACACCATTAACTCCCCAAGCTGAGTGCCTGGGCTGGTATCAGCAGCCAAGAAATAATGGTCCTGGAAACTGCATTACAGAGCGATCACTGGGAAGCAGTGCGCTGCAGAAATGGGCATTTCCACCTTGAGGTGCTCTGGGGAAACCAGGGACCTAACGACAGGAGGAGAAGATGGGGGGGTCCTCACTCTCCCGTGCACATGGGCAGAGGCCTGGGTACAAACACCACTTCCCCACCTGACTTTGGGCAAGTTACAGACTGTCTGGGTCTGATGAAGAAAATGCATCCCAGGGGTGAACGGTCTGGGGGAAATCCCACCGTCCATGACCAGGTGAGTCAATAAACCCAACAGGCTGAAGAACCTGCACCCAGCCAGTTGGTCAGGAGCAGGCAGGCATCCCACGCCAGCATCGTTTCTGAGACCTTGGACATTTTCCCCTCTGTCTTTTGAGAACCGAGGGGTCTTCAAGGATTTTGTGCACCCAGAAGAGAGATCTCTCATCCCCAGACAGGCTGGTGGATGCAGCCAGGACATGAGATCCATAGGGCTGTGTGGGGAGACAGGTAAAGCATGAACAAGCATATCTTATCTTGCCAATGAAAGCCAGACCAGCAGGATGTGGAGACAGCCTCATTTCAACCCAAGGAAGGCTGAATTATTAACAGCAGACAGAACATCCCCACCAGGAGAAACTGAGAGGACTCCATCCCCACCAGGAGAAACTGAGAGGACTCCATCTGCAACAGGGGGAAGCTCTTTAGTCAGGTCTTCACACGTTACGTGGAAGACAGTGGGTCAGATCCTGACTCTGAATGAGGATGGGCCTGCAGCTACAGCTACTGCTCAAGTGGGTGCTTTGATTATGGATTCACTGGCTGTCCTGGGGCACAGGACTTTTCATTCCTTCTGGTTTGAGCCAGAAATGTCACTCCACAGGTGATATGTCCCTGCAAAAAGCTTCATTTTAGTAAATTGTTAAAGGCTGGGAAAAAAACCCCACATGATCAGAAGATCACCAGCCAGCACCATTTCACAGGGCCACAAGCTTTCTTCAGGCTGGGGCAATGGGTGAGAAGGGGTATGGAGAGTGGTAGAAGTGACACAGACAGTGTAGGGACAGGTTCAGAGCAGAGCCAGGGCTGGGTGGCTCCTGGAGCTGCAGGGGAAGACAGGTGGCAGGAAGATCCCATGCTCTGGGCCTGCTTGTGAAAAAAAGGCCACGTCGGCCAAAGAGTCTATTGCTGCAGCTCCTGGAGCAGTAGCATCCCTCCCTGTAGCTCCACAGGGTGGGAAAACCCGACCAACAACCAGCAATTCCAGCGGGATAGGGCTGGTACCACCTTCCCCTGAATACAGGAGGGAGCTGCCTTTCCCGAGTGGGTGTGCAGCGTGACCTGCTCTTGGGAACTGGTGTTCGGGGAGAGCTCTGCTCTCCATGGAGGAAAGCTCATCCTCCGGCCGCCACGTCCACGAGTGGGATGCTACTGACACCCAGTGGCTCCGTGCATCCTGCAGACAGGGGCTGGCTCCTTCGCTGGTGGAGGAGACGTGTCCATGCTCTCCCCGTGGCTGGGGCATGGCCTTCAGGGGGGACCTGTCTCTTTGTAGATTCATCTGTGGAGGAAAGGTGTTGGAGCCCCTGGGTCACCATGTGCTTGTGGCATGGCTGGCAGAGAGACCCTGGCAACGTGGTTTTGCAGGGGGGCAAATGGGACACAGGGGAGAAGCAGGTGCACCCTAGAGAGTTGTGGCCCCATGTTTAGCTCAACAGTGTCTGCCTTGTACCACGTGTCCGGGGAGACGCTGTGCAGCCTTCTTAACCACATCACAGCCACATCCACCTCTGCAAATGGCTACATTATTTTATTCTAAAAGCTTATCTATGCCAGATAAATAAATACCCTAAATTGCCACAGAAATGCTGGAGGGTGGGAGGAGGAGAGAGGTTGGAGTTAGTTTCTTCTGAGTCATTCTAGCTGCTGCTCCCCAGATCCCCCTGCCAGCTCTGGGGGGTCAGCTCTGGCCTCTGAAGACCATAAATACTGCAGGTGAGATTTTAGGCTGGAGCTCCATGGGCTAGCTGTCCGGGTGAGCTGTCCTGTGATAGCTCCCCTCACAAAGATTTTGACTTGAGGCAAGGAAGCAGGTTAGAATTGGAAGTGGATTAAGCTAAATCAGGAAACCCCATTCGCATTCCAGAAGAAGGCCGTCTACACAGGGAGTTATTTAAGAGCAGCAGTGGAGCTTTTCAATCCACTCCGCCTGTCGTTTTAGCCCCAAAATCAAGCAAGCAAGCAAACAGCATGGAAAAATAACAACAAACTGCCTGCATTTGGCACCCCACAGTGCAGAACCAGAGAAGATACAGCCTCTGACCTGAAGAACAGCAACAGATAAGATGGACACAGAATGGAGTAAAAAAAGAGTTCAGAAACAACACTTCACAGCTGAGAAAAACACATTTTCCTATGGCCCTTCACACTGACAAGCTCTTGTTTTAGCTAGGGAGAGCACCCAGAGGCTGCTGAAACAGAAATGCAATTTTAATTATTTGTTATTATCAATTGCTTTGCAGATAGAAGCTGCTGATAATAGAAGCCCATTGCACTGAGCACAGGAGAGAGACAGCTCTTTCGGCCAGGGACTGTGTGAGCAGACACTGACTGCATAAAGGTAGTGACTTACCTAAGGAAGATTATCTCAGAGTCTTATAGTGGACCAGCCATCGTCCCTGCGGGATCAGAGGAAGAAGGGATGCTTTCTCTGCAAGTGTATAAATCAAATTGTGGGTGGAGAAAAAGAAACAGAAGCAATAAATGAAAATCATTGTGGCCACAGCACATGGTGCACAGATTTTGTGCACAGCATACAGATTTTGTTTGTATTCCTCTAGAGAGGGCTGGTGGCTTTCTGCTTACAGGATCAGGAAACACTGGTTGAAGATAAGGCACCAAATCTGGGCTACAAATACGGACAGAAGGCAAAGTGTGGAAGTTCATATCTGCATCCGATTTCCAGGCCTTCGCTGCCTCCTCTTACCAGGCAAACCGGGGACACGGGAAGGCTCCATGTGCCACGATCTGGGGGATGATTCTGGGGTGTCCAAGGAGTGCAAAGGAATGCACTGGATGAATTAATGCATCATTTCCATCTGTAATTTCTCAGCCCAAATGAGCGCTGTTGGCATACACTCACACGCACATACATCCCGCTCTGGAAACAAACGGACTGATTAGCATCGACTCTATTATCGTTATTATGGGCAAAGACAGCGGATCAATGTCTACTCAATAAGGCAAAATCAGGTGTCAGTCACTCCAGTGATGCCTCCTTCCCCCTCTGCAGGGACCCATGTGTGCAGGGTACCTTGCTCCTGGATGGCAGCCCAAATGGAGAAGGAAAGGAAGTGTGGTTCCACTTTCATCCCCAAAAATGTGATGACTGCTCATGTGTCAGCAGTAGGGACCTGATCAGAGCAGTCTTCTTCATGGCAGGACTTTTGCTGTCCCTTGGTAGAAGGTGGACTTCTTCAGGGCCCAAGAATGATGCATCTCCCACTCTCAGCAATGCCTGAGCACACTGACTGTATCCTGTGATGAGAAGAAATCCTCTCTACTGCCCAGCTGTCATCACATCCCATGCATGTTTCCATAGCCTTGCTCAGTAAACATCTTGTGTCTAAGGGATTAAAACATAAAGATCCTGAACTGACCTTCCAGCTGGCCCTGTCTACCTTCTGCAGTCTCCAGCTCCGTGCATTAACAAATAGCTCTGCCCCATCTTCCCACTCTTCCCAACTTGACACTTTTTCAATAGCCTTATTTTCTTCAGTTTATTTTGTTCCCTGCAAGCACACTGAAACTCCTTGCTCCTGTTTCTTCTCCACAAATTGTTTTTCTCTTATACATTGTCTGGAGCGTGGTGAAGGAGGAGTGGAAGAATCACAGCCCCTTTCTCATCTCAGATTGTCCACTTTCCCTCTCTGCAAGAACACATTCAGGGCTGGGAACAAAACAACCAGCGCTGGCTGCTTCACAGCGTGGCTGAATCTCATTTTGAGGCTGCAGTGTGGAATGACTCCTGCTTCAGAGGTGAAACCTCCTGTGGAGCCGAGGTAAAAGCAGCAATGAATAAGCGAGTGATGCTGGGGAGAAGGAGTGCTTAGTCCTCTGCTCTCTGGTCCCACTTCTCTGCCTGTTGGCAGTGATGAGTGTCCGGGTGCAAAGCGAGGAGGTTCACAAGCAAGCCATGGCAGCAAGATGGGAGTTGAAGAAGGTCCCGGAGATACCTGGCTGCCTGCAGTGGCTCTGGGATGGTGCTCTCCCTTTGAGACCTATGGTCAGACATAAAAGGCCTTATGCATCCACACATGGGTCCTGCACTGTCATTATGGGCAAACTCAAGAGCAGCTTCAAACCCCAGTGTGAAAACAACCAAAACTTCTGTGCTGCTCTAAGCAGCTACCGAGTCCTTGTTTTCTTCCCTCAGCCTGGCTCCCATCCAGCACAGGGACTGTCCCCTCATGGGTGCACGCAGTGCATGGAGCCGGGTGGATTTGGACACCTGAAGGGCAGGAGCAGCCATTGAGCTCAGCGCTGACACACAGCGTGGGGCTGGCTCAGGGCACTGTGCCCAGGAGACTGCATTGCTGTAGTCTGGCCAAGGGGTGATGAAGTCATGAATAACTTAAGCCAGGTCATTATCTGCCAGGATGAGGTAGAATCTCCTTGCCAGTTAGGGATGACAGAAAACATCATTCATGGCCATTCCCATGTGAGAGGAATCCAGAAGTACAGCAAAAACCTGGCCACCATTTGCAGATACGAACTTATGACCAAGAAGAGGCTTTCTCAGGGGAAGCTGCAAACTCTCCAAAATGTTTTTTTCCCTGTGTTGTCAGATCCAGCTCCCCTTGCTGCCCTGCTTGGCTCTAACGAGCTGTCATCCGTCCAGGTGCAGGTGTCTCTAGCGGCGAGCTGTGCTGCCTTGGCATCCCGCTAAACCTGAGGCTGTGCTGCCAGAGCAGCTTGTGCCGTGCCCGCAGGTGGGTGCAAAAGGCTGAGCCTGCGGGCTGCAAGAGAGGCCCCCAGATGCAGAGATGTACTCCTGAACGTGCGTGTCACCACAGAGACCTGGCCCCGTCCAGCGTGTTGCCCTGGGCGGTGCCACCACTGCCAGGTGAGGCACCACCATCCTGCCCAATCCAGAACGATGCCCAAGGATGCACATGAGCACCTGCCACCTCCTGACAGTGGGAGAGGATCTGTCAGTGGCACTCGGGTTACTTCAGCTCATGCTCTGGCCTGGATCCAGCTGCCAAGAGGACTGGGATATTGGCTCCAGTCAGATGAGCTTGTAGCAGGCCTTTGAATAACATCTGAGATACCGGTTTTCAGGCATCTGTGCAATTCATTACTCGCCAAATAAACATAATATGCATCACAACCCGGGGCAATCTGTGTACCAGTAAATCCCAATCCCTCACCTCCAGAAAGCCATAAAAACGAGTAAGAGGCCAGTATTCATTACTGAGCTTGGATTTCCCTGAGATCAGAGTGAGCTCTGGGCAGGCAGTACAGTGGCATGTGGACCCAGACTGGGACGTGGGACCTGCCTGTGCTGGGAGCGGGGCTGCGAGAGGGACGTGTGGTAGCTGGCAGACTGCTGAGCACCACGTATTTCAGGCTGGCAGACGTGTGCTCCGAAGCCCAGTGCATAATTTACAGTGCTGCAAGCACACTGAAGCATGGTATTTTCTGCTGATGAGAGACAGGCCATGCTGGTGCATGTTGCCTACCCTGCACTCCTGAACAGGGTGCACAGGGATGTGGCCTGTTTCGAGCCTGGGTAGCTGGCAGGGGTCCTCGCACCAATTCAGTCACTTTGATAGGGCAAACAGTTTGTACCCCTGTTGTTCAAAAAGCCCTGGGAAAGCAGTTCTCTTTGCTGTGTCGGCACAACTAGAAAAGAGTCCCTTGAAGAGGTAATAACCCCCACGCGTGAGAAGTCAGCACACGGCACAATCTCTCTGAGACTGAAAATAGGAAGGGAAAAGGTGGAAGCTGCTACAGACATCACAGGAGCCATAAATCTGAGATACCACATACAGTTGTGTAGCAAAGGGGAAAAAAAACCCTGTGTAAACTTGCCTTTGACCCCCCTTGGGGTTTCTTGGCTGGGAGCATCTCCTAGCTGAGCTTCGCCCGCGCTTTCATTCCGTGGCAGGGCCGGGCTGTCCCCACCGCCAAGGGCCTGCTCTGCTCCCTGCTGTGCCGTCAGCCTCCCTTGGTGAAGCAGCAGCCACCCGTAATCTGGCGCCGCCACTTCATCTGATGCGGCGAGTGGATTTAATGAATGAATTAATTTTGTTCTCAACTGGGTGCAACACGTATTCGAAAGCTAGAAAATAAACGTTTCCATTTCCTAATTTATCGTGTCCCTTTTGATTTGTCATACACACAACCGCATGCATATGGTCTCTCCAATCTCCCCCACCAACTGCGTCCTGGATTTTCTATCACCACAGAGATAAACAACCTCCCCAGCAGAAGCCGATATTGCTGTACCGTGTGTTTCCTTCCATCCATATCCTCTCTCTCTGGCACCACACGGTACCACATGTTGCTCAGGAGCCCAGAACTGATATTGCATCTCTCTTGTGGGTCATCATGGCTAAAGACAACCACCTGCCTCCTTTGTCAGTAGAATATTTTTAAAATTTCCATCTGAAATGTATTTATGCCTATTTTCTCCCATGCCAATTTTCTATTTAAGCATCTGTATCCTTCTCCCTCCATGGTGCTATTCAGTGTGATATACACAGAGGGAGTGATCTTGTTCCCACTCAACTTCTGTTTTGCTAAGCTTAATAAGCCAAGAGTCTCCACTGCTAAAACATGCTTCTCACTCCTCTGGGCAGCCTTTTTTTCTGCTGTTCCAGTTTTTGGATGGATGCCACTAAAATAGTGATCATGTTGTGAAAACCTTTAACAAACTACTCTTAAGTGACTGTACCACAACCAAGCATTTTCTCTTTTATAGGAGTGTATGTGAGACTAACTATAGCCAAAACTTGGATATAACTGGGGAGGGTGGTGGTTTTTTTCTGGTATTCTCCTGAGGCTCAGGATCACTTGGGCCAAATCTGAGATCTCAGCTGTGCACCTCCTTGCTTCTCCACCTCATAGTTTGCTCCCTCCACATTAGGGGTTCTTCACTCCCTTTCCTGGTGACTCGGTGACTTCATTGCCCTGAATCCTTCAGGAGACAGTAAATGTCTTCTGCCCTGCTCAGTGGGTGTATGTGCATGGCTGGGCTGGTGACTGTGCACACCTTGCAACTCTCCCATGCTCCATAAACCCAGGTCCCCCATGATCTTCCAGTGCCCTTTCCTAACAGGCATGAGAGACTAGTTCAAAATCCTGCATATTTTCAGACAAACCACATCTTTGCTTCTTTCAGCCGCAGCCTTGCTATGCATGTGGATAGAGCCCCGATGCTGTGAAGCCTGGAAGCCAATTAGCACCATTAAGAGTGTTGCCGCTCTTTCAAAAATCATTTGCAATTACAGGTATTTTCTGTCATGATGTCTTTAGAAGGTAGAGCAGTAATTAAGTGGTTAAGTGTAAGAAATCATATCCTCACACAGCTGACAGAGCTTCCCAGGACTGAACACAGGGTTTCAGCCCAAGAATTAACATTTGCAGTCCTTCTCATAATGAGAGGCCACGGGCAGTCTGCTGGCACAATCTCTCACTAAACTGTCCGAAACACAAAGCTGCTCTGGAAAGCAAGAAGCTCTTTAGGAAGGAGTAATTGTTAAGATTTGCAAAATCCATTTTTTTCCATTGGCTCTGCAAATCCATTTTAGAATTTGTAAATTTGTTCTAGGATTAGATTAATAGGTTTCATGATTTATAAACCTTTTCTTCTCTCTCACCCTCCCCTTGACTTTAAGAAGCGATTGCAGACTTTAGCTCAGCCCAGGTTTTAGAAATAATTTCTCAACCACAGCTGTTGAGATATCCTGGCAGGGTTTGGCACATTAGAGTGGGAGATTTCCCACCCAGAACATCAAGACATCCCAGTGCCAAACCCTCCTTACAAACAGGACACTTCATGGTGAGATGTATTAGCCCCAGACTGGTGCTTCCTAGGAAGCACCGTCTGAACCAAAAGCATGTGCCATCTCCAGCAAACGAAACCCAGCAAAACCAGTCCAGACCTGGCTTCGAATCACCTGAAAACAGAGTAACACCACCATTAGGCCAGACTAATTGTCTCCAAAGTTGGCTGCCTGGGGAAAAAAGCAGAAAAGCATGAACTTGCTGTGGTATTATCCAGAATATCCCACAAACTCCAACAGTTTGCAACACGGGGGCTTCCTGAGCTAGGGAT
Organism: Pandion haliaetus; assembly: GCA_013401275.1. Lineage (NCBI taxonomy): Eukaryota > Metazoa > Chordata > Aves > Accipitriformes > Pandionidae > Pandion > Pandion haliaetus. Next base: position 556,140 of record VYZV01044816.1, on the reverse strand, counting down.
GGTGAGTTTGTATTCATTAGCCCTTGACGGGTTTGTCTTCTGTGCCCCTGGCCCAGCTGTGCCCTGAGAAAGGCCCTCCCCTTTTGGCTACAGAGGGCCACAGAACGACTGCCCTCCTCACGCACACGTCTATGCTTAGTGCTGACAGCCCAGCTGCCCGAACATCCCTCACCACCCTCAGATATCCCAGTGGGATCAAACAAGATGTCAAGACATGAGAGCCACAGCAAATCTTAACTCGCTCTGGGACCTGTACCTAGCAGACATGCAGAAGCAAATAATTTATCAGACTCCAATAAAAGGTCCCACTGAGTAGCCCAAAGACACTGTCTCAGCTCCACTTTGCTCAGTGTCCGCATCATTCCCAGCTTGGGCTGATGTATTCTTAATTAGCATCTTAATGTGAGGAGCATATGCAATGAAGCATGAAAAGAAAATCCCCATCATTTAAATTCATTAACAGTCATCGAAAGTCTTCAATGCAGAGGTGGAATTATCTCTGAACTCCTTCTGAGAGACCAGCTGTGCTCACTAAACTGTGGTGGATGTTGCTGCACTGGCTTATTTATTTAGCTGCCTCCAGGAGGTTTGCCCCCCTAGATTATTACAGATTGCACCCACCAGTCGCCTGGGTGTCTGTGGCAGGTTGCACATACAAGTGTAACTACAACCATCCCCCAAGTCCAGATACAGAAGCACCATTCACACGTTGGTCATGGAAACCCTGCCAGTGCATCCCTGCTGAGGATGTTTACCCGTCATGTTTACCACACGGATTACTCTGTCTCCAGTATTTGCTCTTCTTCTTATCCTTGCAACAGGGANCAGCAGTTGTCATGGTTGTAAGGCAGTAGATGCAGACAGCGTGAGAATGCACAGCCTGGCCCGTGTCCCAGCAGCGCTCCGACTTTGGGCTGGCAGGAAGGTGTGAGAGGAAGAGTGGGATGTGGCTGCCCAGATGTGCCTGTGCCCAGATACGTCTGGGTGTGCAGAGCTGGCTTCACACCCTGTCCTCCAGCGCACTGGGATGCGTTTGGCTACACAGAGCAAAGGCTGGAGCATGCCCGAGAGATACTATGGGGCTGCCTTGCTGTGGGTAAAGAGCCATGCAAACCCATTCCCACTATACAAGGTGAGCCTGGGTTTGTCAGGTTGCGCAAAATCCACTGTGTTAATAAGGCAGGAGTTTTCCATCTACTGGAATCAAAAAGCACTCATTTTTCAAGCCCACTATCTCAGCCTTCTGTCCGTTACCCATTTGCCATCACCACAACATGGACTGGTGGTTGCTGACACTCGATTCACTAGGCTCACAGACACCCTGCGTGCAGGGCCCCCAAGCCCCCGCTCAGAGAATCAACCCCGAAACTGAGGACACAGGTCTCATAACTCATCAGAGGAGATACTGGGTTGGGCTCAATCTTCCCATGTAGGGTACTCCTGACAGAGGTGAGGAGCTGGTCAGATGTAAGATGGGAGTAGAAGAGAGGAAAAGCTTGTGCCAGCAAAACTTGTACTATTGAGCATCCCCTGACTTCCTCTGCATTTCGTCTGTCCTGAGTGTTCTGCTGGAGGCAAATTACCAAAACCAAAGAGGCAAAGAAATCAGAAGAAGCTGCTCCACAGCAATTATAGCGAAGGTCTCATTTACAGAGAAAACCTGATTTAATACAAAACGGGCTTATAACCTGGTGCGAACTGGCCTGTTTCAGGGTATTTGAAGCTTCTTGAATTTCTTTCACTCAATTAGGGATTGGTTTTATAAGCCAAACCCAAATTTACCATTAAAAAAGAATAAAACATCCTCACAGAAGTTTGAGCAAGTGCAAATAAACTGGATCCAGATTTTATTTGCATTCAGTCTGCACCACTTTCCAAGTTCCTGAGGTGAAACTATCTGTGGAAGGAGACAGCAACTGAGCCGATAAATCCAGAAAGCCCATGGAGGTGTCAAATTGTCCACAGCTATATATTCTATTACAATCTGTATTGGGTTTGCAAGGCAAGGTTTTGGTAGCGGCAGGGGTTACAGGGGTGGCTTCTGTGAGAAGCTGCTAGAAGCTTCCTGTATGTCCAACAGAGCCAATGCCAGCCAGCTCCAAGATGGACCTGCTGCTGGCCCATCAGTGATGGTGGTAGCGCCTCTGGGAGAACAGATTTAAGAAGGGGGAAAAGGTGCTGTGCAACAGCAACTTCAGCCGAAGAAAGGAGTGAGAATATGTGAAACAACCCTGCAGACCCCCAGGTCAGTGAAGAAGGAGGGGGAAGAGGTGCTCCAGGTGCCAGAGCAGAGATTCCCCTGCAGCCCGTGGGGAAGACCATGGTGAGGCAGGCTGTCCCCCTGCAGCCCGGGGAGATCCATGGTGGAGCAGATATCCACCTGCAGCCCGGGGAGGACCCCANGCTAGAGCAGTCTGTGCCTGAAGGACTGCAGCCCATGGAAGGGACCCATGCTGGAGCGGGGGAAGAGTGAGGAGTCCTCCCCCTGAAGAGGAAGGAGCGGCAGAGACAACATGTGATGAACTGACCCTAACCCCCATTCCCTATCCCCCTGTACTGCCTGGGAGAGGAGGTAGAGAAAATCGGGAATGAAGCTGTGCCCAGGAAGAAGACAGGGGTGGGGGGAAGGTGTTTTAAGATTTGGTTTTATTTCTCATTATCCAACTCTGATTTGATTGGTAATAAACTAATTTCCCCAAGTCTGTTTTGTCCATACAGTAATTGGTGAGTGATCTCATCCTGTCCTTATCTCGACCCATGAGCCTTTCGTTAAATTTTCTCTCCCCTGTCCAGCTGAGGAGGGGGGAGTGACAGAGCGGCTTTGGTGGGCACCTGGCATCCAGCCAGGGTCAACCCACCACACAATCATACCATCCTTCTAGTGACAAAGCTTCAGGAGGAATGACAGGAGTGTTTGAAGAATGCAGTGATCTGAGATTCTTTCAGCCATCTTTAATAAATGATAGAAAGGGCTTTTTTCCCTCTGTGCCAGAAGATTTTCACGTTGGGTTTCAAAAAGATCTTTTATTCCCAGAACAGGAAAATAAAACCATTTCCATTCAAAACACTACTCTAAGATTACATATGCCTCAATTTAATTTTTAAAATACTTTAAAAAAATGAGGAAAATGAGTGTAAACCAAAAGAAACAGAAATCTGCTTTATTTTGGATTTTACAGACTCTTCCATTTCATCTCAAAGGTTTTGTGAATGTGGAAAGGGCTCGCGTGCATGAGCTCCTCTATGGCAAGTAAAAAGCTGAAAAACTTTCTATTTTGGGCCACTCTGAAAAAGAAATCTCATTTTGCATTTTTTCTGGTTAGGCAGTAAAAAGAAAAAGCAATTATTCATGCAGTTCTCATTAACCATCCATTTACAAGTTGTTTATAAGTGATTAGTCAATCTTAGACGCATGTCCTAGACAGGAGCAGCGTGTGTTTATTAAAACCGTCAGTGGAAGGTGTTGAAGGCAGTTATAAGCTGCGGCTGAAAAGAATCAGCTAAACCCTTTAGCTATTGATTAGTGATTTAGCCAGCCTGTATTCATTACAATATCTCTTCGTGGTGTACTAATGAGCACTTATGAATAGACCTGTAATCTAAAGCTGAGTTCTTAAATGGCAAACTTGGGTCCAGCTCTGAACTACCGATGAATTTTAGCTTGACCTTGCCTGGATCCCACACCAGGGGTTGCTCCTGGAGATCAGGCAATTTTTCTCTAGGCCTCCTTGGAGAAAGCTGTAGAGTATTTTTCATCCAGGACCGTATCCAATTGACTTCCTGGGGATGGAGCCATTATGCTATTTCCAATTGAGATGACTTTGGTAAAATTATCTGGCAGCCCTCAGTACTGATTGCACGGCCCTGACCTGAGAGCAAGTGTATGAAAGGACCAGATTCAGATTCTGCTCAATAAAAATGGGAGGATTTACTCCAGCAAATAATTCGGCCCAATAATTGTATTCTTCTCTCTCCTACTCTCTTGCCCTTCTTCTTTTTCTTTCCTAATAAAATAACTAAATGACAAGGACTGAATTCTGCAGTCGGAAATTTTTCAACCTAGGCCTCCTCCCAGGATAATCTATTATCTTCACAAATTACTGCAGACGGTTCTTTATTGTTTAAAACCTTTTATCCAAATAAATGCATAAACCTTTAGGAAGGGAAAGAGGGTGTGGGAGATGAAAGGAAGCAGCATTTTAAATGAAAACCTCCTTCCCTCATTGACTATTGTATGCTAAAAAAATGAAAATAAGATTAAAAAAAAAAAAGACTGAAAGAAGAGGAAAGGAATGAGCCCAGGGGAACAGAAATTGGTGATCTGCAATGGATTCCATTAAAGTCTTCTCCCTTTAAATATTACAAGTGTTTGTTCTCTGCAGCCTGATAAATATCTCGCTGTGTTGAGATTGAAAATTGATAAGCCATGCAACATCAATCTCTTTCAGATTCGCAGCCTCCCTGCAAACTCATCACTTTGGGACGGGCACCAGTTTAATTAGCTGTTGGGGTAATGCCATGTCGGGCAGCTACCTAACAGCCTGAAAGCATTTCCAGTGTTCTGCTACATTAGGCCCCTTTGGGCAGATATTTCACATACACCCAAACACAAACAGGAATGCGAGAGGCCAAATGAACGAGCAGCCTCCTCTCCCTTCCCCGCCTGATGCACTTTATTATCCTCATTTCAGTATTAACTCGCTGGTGGCGGGTAAGATGCCTCCGGGAGACAGCTAGGGCAGAAGAATGCTCAGAGACGATCTTTAGGAAGAGGAAGGGCAGGGGGCTGGGAAATTTCTCTCAGTCTGAGGGCAGGCACCTGCTTTCTGGCAGCACAAGAGAATCGTGCTGTGTGGCAATAATTTTTTGTAACACTCACCCACTGCTTTCTGCCTCTGAGGGCACAGCAAGGAGGATGGCAGCTGCCATCCTATCCAACTGTCCCATCTCCCCAGCTCAGACAAGCATGCATGCATTTCTAGGTGCAGTTGAGTGAGACTGGGACACAAGCTTCAAGATTTTGCTCTCCCACCAGTGAGGCAAATCTTAATGCCCTGCTATTGCCCCAGACCCCCTGTTGTACTCACCTCAGGGTCAGGGCACTGAGTGGATGAGGGTTTGTCGGTGCGGGGAGATACCTTGGCTCAGCACAGACCCAACTGCTCCTTTTTGGCAACCTGGCTAAAGGAACCTCTTCAAAGCTATCCAGTGGGAACTGAACACCACATGCCCCCTTGGAGATTGTCCTGGGGATGTTCATTGAAAACTAACCTGAGGGCTGGTGGCAAACCACCGCCAAGTCCTTGACTGATGGAGCCTCTTGCATCACCTCTTCCTGCACATGGAGGACCAACTCTGCCCAATTTGGGCATCCCAGCTATCGCTATGGCAACTCAGGGCTCCCTCTGGCTTACTGGGAATCACACCAAAATTCTCCTCTTCTTCTTCCTCCTCCTCTTCCTCCATCTCCTCCTCCTCCTCCTCTCCCAGACCCAGACAGGGCCTCTGCCACAGCATTGGTCTGTTCTCCCCCTGCTGCGGCAAGCTGGGGGAATGGGGCCATCACTATTTCACCCAGCATTAGGGAGGCAAGTGCAGCTCTTGAGCGGGAGGAAATGACTCGGAGCCGTACACAATGAAGATGTTGCCCAGGAGAGCAACTCCTCTTGTCGGGCCCCGGCGACTCTTTATCAGAGAAGCCTCTTTCACTCTAACAAAGCACAGCTAATGTTCTGTTTATTACCTTCGCTGCTGCATTTGGACTGTCAGGAGATGAAGAAATATCCCCAGAATTAACAGCAACATAACAGAGGGAGAAGAGCCAGGGGAGAGGTTAAGGCAAGTGCAGTTATCTAAGAAATAGGCTCATAAACCCTCTTCACTGAAAACAGCTTGTGCTTAGATGGCAGCACCCCTCCTGGTACCTGAGAGGGGAACTGTGGCTTCTCCTCTCTGCTGCAGCACCTGAACATGTAGCAGTCTGGGCGCAAGGCACCAGGGGAGAACCAAGCTTCTTCCCCAATCACCTTTGCCTTCATGGATGCTAATGCTCAGACCATGAAAATACGTCTAGTCCCATGAAGAGCATTCCCAGGGAGAGTTATCATTAAGTCACTGAAGGCTTGAGTAGTCTTTGTGTATGTACAGTGCTTAACATGACAAGCTGTGCTCCAGGTTAGTGCTTTCAGGTGGCCTGGTCAGAGGGAGAAGAGGGAATTTCTTAGCACCCAGCACCAGATTGTAAACTCTCCACAAGAGAGATTAAAGACTGGACAGGAGAGAGCCCATCAGACTAAAGGCTGAATCTGAGCTGAGGGAGGTGTCACCCAATGGCACCTAAATGCAGGGGACACACTGGGGGAAAGCAGGAAGGGTCCAAATGAAGACATAGGATGACGAACTGAACAGCTTAGGAAGATGATACTGGAAAACCCTTCATTTTTGCTGGCTGAGGCATGATATGCCTTCCAGAGAGGGTCTTGTCTGGTTGAGAGCAGCAGGAGCATAGTGAGAGGGTAGGATAAATTCGGTCAAGCATACAAGACCTTAAATAAAATAAACCCAGTGTTGCTTACGGATCTGGAGCTATCAAGTCTCCAAACTTTTGGATGAAGACCTTTCCAGTTGCCAGCAAAACATCTCCACTTATTTTGGAGAGGGCTTTTGAAGAAGCATGCATTGAGTGTGCTGCTTGACTGCTACACACCTGTGCTAGGTGGATAAAACTCCATGTCTCTCAGTGGGTCTCAGAGCCATCCAGCCTCTGTTTGCCAGGTCCTGTGGAGCCGGTGCTACCTTGGCTTTTCACAGTTGAGAGGAAAGCCATGAAGCCTTCACAGTCTCTCCTCGCAGTTCATGACCCTGCAATGCTGTCACAGGGCTATGAGCCATGCTGTGCAATCACAGTGCTGTTAGCGTGAAGTACTGCGCTCAGTCCTTCATGGGGTCCCTGCAGCAGCAGGAATGCAAGTCCAAGCTATAAAAAGCACCAGGGCTTAGTGTATTATTGCTTCCAAAGGGACCTGAATACAAACGGGAATGAAACAGACTGGAAGGGAGCTGCAGGGTGTCTCCACATCTTTACATACAACAAACACTGGAAAATAGTATGCAGTGCTGAGCTGATTGAACTGTCATTTGCATTTGGTACCAGAATTAATTTCCTTTTCAACATCTCCCAACCAAGAGCTTCTCACTTGCACAGGTATTTTCTAGCTCATGCTTTTGTTTTATCTAGAAAACCACGAGACACCATCATGGACACGGAGTTGCTCCATGCAAACTCTGCTGAGCATACCGGCAGGGAAGGAAGCAGGCAACATATCCTCAGCCGAAACACATGCTCCTCTTTGATCAACCAAAGACCATAGTTAATCCCAGCCTATCGTGCATCCCCCCAGGTCTCCTGGTAATGTGCCCCAGCACAGGCCAGAAGTGGCACATGCACAGCTAGCTCCTGTCCATCCCCAAAGGCTACACCACTTCCAAACTGCCTCTCATTTAATGCATTTCACAAGAATCTGTGCAAAGCAAAGCGCTCGCTGTCCCCCCGAACACAGCTCTCACAGTGAATCAGCTCAGGGCCGTGCTGCGCTAATCCTCTGCAAATATGCAGGTTTTCAATTTGCTTTTAAAGTGCCTCCAAGGAAGGAGGTGTCAGATGCGAGTACCTCAGTGCAGGGAAAGTAAAACCTTTCTCTTAGCCAGGGTATTTGCATGAGCCCTGCAGCAGAGTGGCCCTGGCACCATGTCCACATCCAGGTCCCCCTGCAAAGAGCTACAGACTAAATTGCTCGCTGGCCTCCTTCCACCAAGGGGGATCTGACCCCACGGTAGAGGTAGAGCTTGAAAACCATTTCCAGATCTCGCAGTATCAATCCACAATGGCACAGACTGATCTGGAGATGGGAGGACAGCTTCAGGCATGTCCTCCTTGGAAGAGAGGAGACCATTCCCAGCACACACTCCCTCGCAGTCTGTCTCAGCAGCTGCCCTTCTTGCCCTCCCCAAGAACTGTAGATGATAATCCCAGCCATGGCTCCAATCCAGAACATGTGATGGGATTGGAACAAGGCAGCACAAGCAAAGTCTGCTGGTACCTGCAGTGGGATGGCCTTTCCAACATTTTTGTGCCCACACAATCTCACTTGCTGCCTGTCGCATTGCGAGAGCTGCAGCCTGCTCCCAGGTCCCTCTGCACCAGCTGCAGTCTGGTGGAATAAAAATGACCAATTAAGCTCATGGCACACGGTTTGGTGAGGCCAGAGGGAAAAGCACATCCTGGGGAGGAGAAGAGAGATGATGCTACCCAGAGAGAAACACAATAGCACGGAAAGGTAAAATCTTTTCTTTGCCCAGCTATCCAGCAGATTTCCAGGAGTGCTAAAATAGCCTTGCAGATACAGTGCTCCTTTGGCCAGGGCAATCTTAAGAAGAGATGCCTCCAGAGTAAAACACCTCTGAACTGCTAGCCCCAGTGAGCCCCCACTGCACAGGTTGCCCTTCAGACAGAAGTGGGTTGGATGGGACAGTTACATGGGTCCTTACTCGCGGCCAGCCTGTGTGTGCACTCTTGCTCAGTGCATGCAAAAGGGACACGCCAGAAGAAGCAGGTTTATACATGGATGGTGCCTTGAAAATCCCCTCCATACAGTAGAAGCCTTCAAGAACGGGTAAAGTCTGCCTCTGCAATGCCGAGCCAGGCTCTCCACTGGGCCATCCGTGTCCCAGACACACAGCTTTGCTCCCTCCAAGGACTGGCCTTGCTCTCCCTTCCCCAGACTCTGCATCTTTCGCACAGTGGCTCACTGCCCCCATGGGGCAGCCAGCCCCACACAGGAGGCCTGTGCTGGGAGCTGTTGTTATGTGAAGGGGCTCACTCGCCCCTTCTCCAAAGGCCGTGCAGACGCCTTCTGGAACAAAAGGGCTGTTTCTAGCTCTAAGCCCCCCTGCCCTAGCTCATACTAGTATAGCAGTGATAGCCACATCCATGTAATGCTCCCAACCCTGGGTTCTTAATTGGGGTCCTCATAACTGCAGTTCTTATTGTCGCACAGAGGAGGAGACTGAACCACCACTACCATGTTAAAAGCAGGCAGCTGAATCCTTTAATACTTTGGAGCTCCTGACCCCTCTGGCTAATTGAATACATCTAGAAGAGGTGAAGGCTTACAGGGAAATTGTGAAACTCTAGAAACACAAGGGTTAATGTGTGGGAAGGTGACTGGTGTGTCCTCTTTACTGTAACTGCTATTACATCGCACTAATGTTGCTGCTGGCTAGGAAGCAGCCACAGCATCTGCTCTGCCATGTCCCCTGTGGAGGTGGAGGACCCCAGCATGGGGCCAAGAGCTGGGGCCGACCCACCAAAATCCAGAGGACATGAGAGGCTGAGCCTGTCCAACACAGCAGAATCTCATTTGCAAGATGGTCCTTTGGGTCATCACAGATGCTGCGATGCTGCCAGCATCTCCTGACATGGCATGTCCGTGTGGGTTGGGCCCACATGGAAAGATGCAGACAGGAACGGCCCCCGGGTTGGTGCTGGGATGAAACGCTCTCCGAACACCACCTCGCTGGGAGGGTGAGCTGCACTGTCAGAACAACGCAATTAGCCACTTAATTCTTAATGTTAATTAACTTTCGCTTGCTCTAGCACCTTTGTCAAGGTATCGCCCTGCTCTCTAGGGTGCTCTTGGGAAAGCAATTATATGCTAGTTACTTTGCAATTAATTACAGCTTTAAGAAGGCCGTGGGAGGGCACCTCTTCCTGTTTGATCTTGTAAATGCTTCATTAAAGGCCCAACAAGGAATCGAGTATTTTTGTAGTTTTGCTCACCTGGCAAGCCTGTCCTTCTCCCCTTTGAAGAGGCAGTGGTGGTAGGTATTTATACTTTGTTTTAGAAAAGAAAAAAAGAAAGACCAAAACCAGTGGAGTTCATTTGGTACACACAACACCTCTGTTGCTTTCCCCTGACTACACAGGCTGCTAAAATTAATGCTGAGAGTCTCTAGTATTAATAGGGAAGGATGGGTGACACTTTCTTAATGAAACAGGTTTTCCGTAGAAAGGCTGCAAATGAAACCAAACTTTTCACATTGCCTGCAAACCTGGGAAATGTTGACTTGTGGTCCAAAACCTGGAGAGTATTTTGACTGAGATCAAACACTGACCACATTCAGTCACTGGATAAAAGCTTTTAAGCCAAGAAATGGAAACTTTAGGGTTTACCACTGATAAGTATTTAATGAAAGATGCTGAGGGTTTGATTTTTTTTAATTAAGCCATTGGAAAAAAAAATCCTTTTAGAATTTTCTCAGAGAAAGTGCCATTTTTAAAGGCTGTTCTACTGAAGAGATGCAGTTCAATTATACAATAGCTCCTTTGTTTTCTGCATTCTCACCCAGTTTCACAGTGAACTGAGCAACTGCCACCAAAGAATGTGTTAAATGAATAATTGACATGGCTGGGTTTTCTGCAGCAAGGAGCAGAATCCGACCTCTTGTACGGGGCACACCCTCTGAGTGAAGAACCACAATGAAAGACAGCCATGGCAGATGGGAAGAGGAGCTGCTGGGTGCAGAAATCCCTAGTTTGAAGCCATATCTCCATGGGCTGGTGACCCTTGCCTAAAGCGATCCGCTGGCAGGGTGTCCTGGTGTTGTCACGCCCTTGATTCCAACTGTGCTGCATCAGTCAAAGAGTGGGCCAATTTGGCCAACAACCTGGGACCCTTTGCCAAGACGGCCTTTGTCCCGTCCTCGCTAGCCCTTGCATGGCTGCCTTCTCCCGCTCCATCACCCGAGCACCGGTGCAGGGAGCATTTGCACCATACGGTGGGTTTCTGCTCTCCAGCTGGCACTCTCACTCAGAGGAGCTCTGCCTTTCCACGAGCATTCTCTCAGGGAGGGGGGAACACAGCAGCTCAGATAAACCTCTTGCTCGGATTATTTTGGACACTGCTGGCAGCTGGAGCGTGTCAGAGGTGCTATGAAGCCTGGCAATGAAGTGAGAGAGGAAGAGGAAAGAACAGATGAGGAGAGGAAGAAAAGAGTCTATTTACTTGGGGCTGCCTTTGCTGTTTCTGCATCTCTTAGCTTATCTACCGTATGCTGAAAAATTTAGCCTTTGTTATGCTAATATTGCTCTTGTCAGCACAACTGGCATGGCTGTTCCCACCCTTCCCACCGCCCGCTCCTGGCAGCAACTTCTCACTCGAGTGGAAGCACCAAGTCAGCAGAACAGACAGGGCCATCTCTACCCGCACAGCCTGTGACTGCAGGGACTTTTTGTCTAGTATTGCCGCTTCCCGCTTTCTTCTTCTCCCTTTGAACCAATGTGGGGAAAAAATGAAAGGAGCAGTTGAAAGGAAGGCGTACATATGCCAGGGAAGGCTGGGAGGTAGCTTGGGTGCTGTGGCATTGCCCAGTCCCTACGGGCAGCGTTGGCTGATCTCCTGCCCTGATGGGTTGGAAGGGGAGCACGCTCACCCCATGCGTCGTCTGACAGGGTACAGGGTCTATTTGGGCTGTCAACTCCACAGGGCTGTATGAGGCTGTAGAGGGATAAAATCCCCCCACTTGCACAGAAATGCTCCACACAAACACAGCAAACCCTCCACACCAACCCACAGCAGAGCACCTGACTGGAAATGGAAGTGTCCGTGCAGCTCTGCCCACCACCCTCCTGCCCCTGACAGTGAGACATTTCTGGCTGCTCTCCCAAAGGTCTGAGGTGCAGTCTGCTTTCAACCTTCATTAGCAGCCTTGTTAATTTAGCCAGCATCTCCCCTCTGCCACAGCGGCACAGGTCCACTCAGAGCTATCTGCCAACTGCAAGAGACGGATCTAACACTGCATTGGGTAATTCAGTCCGATAGCAAGCAGACACCACAAACTAGCCTGGCAGTCTGGTAATGCAGATGGTGCCTGGACTGACTGAGAGGGACACGACCACCTCCTTGGCCCGCTGCCCCTTCCCAGTGCTCCTCCCCCATCAGGGCTGCCTGTGCCGGGGAATCCTGCATGCCCGATGCCCATGTGGCAAGAATAAATGAGAGCTGTCAGTCACCAAGGCTATCAATCTGCCAAGCTGCATCAAATCTGCCAGAAAAGATGTTTAAAAAGAAAATTGATGTTTTGTTTTATAGCGCTGCAATTTAATAAGGGGGGAATGAGGGCTGGAGGACCCATGCTTCCTCACATGGCTGCTCTGATGAGCTCCCACTTGGGAGACCAAGTGTCCACCAGGACTCCAGGGATGAAGGTTATGCTTTGGGCACAAAGGTTATCCCCAGCACAGGCTCAGCAGCAGCTCAAGGCTTTGCAGCAGTGTAAGGCAGAGCTGAACCCACTGTTCTGCTGATGAATGGCAACTCTGGGTCTATCCCACTAACTGAAACCTGTGTCTTGTCCTGGGGCCAGGCACGTCACATCCTACAGTAACTCATTTGGTGAGCAGTAAAGCTGGAGGAGGTGATTTTCCCACTGACTGGCCCCAGCGAGGCAGAGATGCTGACCAAGCCTTTTCCACCACTTAGGGCAATCAGATGTCTTGCTCCCAAGTGGGTTCTTCAGTGTCTAATAAAGGTTGAGCACACCTGTAGCCTGTCCCGCACTAACATGGCCGCTCGCTTTCTTGTCCACCTACTTCCATGAATTGTGCAGCACCTGAAAATGCTGGTGACCTGCCAACGTGCTCAGCACTGTGTGGGAGGGGATTGCAGGCAAATAGATGCTCCTTATTAAAACAGGAAGCTTTTCCCTTCTTCCCCTCTTGACTCCATCCTCCTCACCCTGACAAAGGACAGCCCATGTTCTTGGGCTGACCCTGATGCATTACACCTTTTTTATAAAGGGGGAGTCCCTAAGTGGCATGTTCTCATAAATAATAATAAGCCATAAAATCTGGGATTTATGGAGTGCCTTTCACTGAGAGGCTGCCATGTACTTTATAGCCACTGATGAATGAAGCTGTGCGGTGGCCCACAAAATACAGCAGTCTCTGTCTGTTATGGAGGAAACTGAGGGATAGAGGAAGGCAGCAGTTCCATGAAGGATGCACAGCCAGCCAGGAACGGGGCTGGCAGGAGGACCCACATCCTCCTCTGAGCTCCTGTATTGAGCTGCAACCTCAACTGCAACATGGGGGATGACATACTTTATGGGCCAAATCTGCACCTGCTTTTCTCTGCCTTGCCACCTGGTGGTATATGGTGCCCCTGCGCAGTCCCCCTCCATGCTGCTGCCCCACCACAGACTTTTATTTACTCCAAGAGATACTTCCACATCTTATTTCAAGCCTTAGCTTTTATTTCTAGTCTTCGGCTCTTAATTTCTCTCTCCTTTGTCTATTAATTAATTCTACAAAGCACTTTGGGATACATTTATTATGAATGACATAGTAGCAAATAATCTCTCCAGTTTTATTACTGTGTGACTACAGCAGATCGCCTGCTGATTGATGGCTACTTATCTGAGCAGGAGAGTGACCAGCAGCCAACGTGCATTAACCCCTCGCTTACGAGGATGTAGGTCACGTCAAGGAGTCACGGCAGTTTAATGGAAGTCTGGGCACTGTCCAAGAGGACTGGAACAGTGTGTTCTCAGCAATTTGCCTCTTTTCAGGACCTGATGTATCCTGGGAATGGGGCTTATAGACTTGTTGCAAAGAGGACCACTGGGCATGCAGGGCACTGCCTCCTTAACCCATTGGGCACTAGGTTTCATGCCTCTGGTGCTGGGCACTCCACGTGCACCTTTTGGAAATGAAAATGCTGAAAACACTGCAAGGCCTAACCAGAAGGATTTCTCCTGGCTTGGTGCAGTGGATGCTGTCAGGCAGGGTGAAGGTGATGTCTGCAGAAACAAAGTAGAACGTGGGATGAGCAGGAGCAGAAGAACAGAGTGGGTGAGACAGCTCTGGGATAAAAAGAGCAAAACTGAGAAAGCTGCACACAGTTCTGTGGTTCCAGTTCCCTCCCAGTTACCATGCCCTCATCCTCCACAAATGCCCACCGTCCAACGGTACTGAGACTGGCAGCGAAATGCCTTGCCAAAAATCACCAGCTGTGCAGGAGTTCAGGCGAGGCTCAGAGCTGCAAAGTCCTGCCAGGGCTGAAACCATCTTTGGTGAGCTCAGAAGCAGGAATGTTGGCACCTGAGAAACTTTAATGCTGAAAACTAAATTTTAGATAGCTCCAGGGTCAGACAATAATTGAGAGGGATTTATAGGCTTTAAATTTTTAACTTTGCCACCTAAAATGGAAACTGAGTGCCTCTGTCCTCCAGCAGATCTAATTCACAGTCTCCTGTACCTCAGCTCTCCATCTATTAAATGAATAATATTTCACGGATGCACAAAGAGGGCAGATGCTAGAGAAGCTGAGGGGCTTGGATGCAAATTTTGCAAGCCCAGTAATTGCCTCATGGGAATGAAGACACCACATTCTTGCCTTGATCATGAGAGATCAAGATAAGAAGCAAGGAAGGCCCCAAGACTCAAATAAGAAGTTCCATCAGTGCGGAAAAAAATGAAGCCAAATGGTTGTCATCTTGATGGTAAACCTAATTAGACTTGTTGCTGATAGTTTCCTTTTATTTCCTCCAGCACTTTTTCAGGCAGAAGGACAGATGTCAAGACCAGCCTCTTAAATATCATTACCAAAGCAAGCATGGATATCGGGGAGCAAAAACTGTTTATGTTCCTGCTATTTAATGGCATAAAACAATACTCTTTACAGCAACTATTAGCTGGCTAATGGCATCCCATCATTCCTCATATCAGTTAAGTGACAGATGGAGCTGACGGCATAATTAAGCCACTAAGAGTCTCATAAATTACAAAACTACCACTGAAGCACCAACCACACCAAAGGAACCATTGCAAATATGATGTATGAGGAGTGCGAGCGAACAGTCTTCATTAAGTGACTGAAAGAAAACCATTACGGGGTTTGGTCGCGCTGTGAAGAAACCTTAAAGTCAGTCACACTGCATCACTAATGACACATGTTTTGCTGCCGTTCGGCCACGCTTCTGCTCACAGCTGAGCGAGGGAGGGGGGAACTGGCCTTGTCTGAGGAACACAGCATCCACGGTGCCTGGAAAGGCTGCAAATTCAATTTCTTGATACTGGAGATAAGGGTACTTCAGCAGGAAAAGAATGCACCACTGGAGCGGTACCTGCAAATGGGGCTTGGGTCTAAGAGAGGGTGGCAAAAATGAGCCTTTTCTCTATAATCTCCCTATCAAAAGGAGGTGGCACTTCTGCGTCTCTCACTTAGGTTTACTAAATTGCCCAGTGCTAAGGATGGGGGAGTCCAGAAACACTTTGTGGAAGCTGGAGCAGATTTTGCACCTGCCACTTTTGTGTTTCTAGATGCACAGTAACTAAGGACTAATTTGTATTGCTAGCTGAACAGATTTTGTGGGAGTGGAGCCGTTTTTGACAGCAGTAAAATTTCTAGCTCATTACAAACCTAAGTGAAGTTGTTCTCCTCAATCTTTTCTTTTTACTTCATTCTGATACATAACAGGAAAATGAAATATTGAAGAAAATTATCTTGGCTAATTCTGACAGAAGTTTTTTGCTGTTTCCGAGATGTGAGGAAATTTGAAATAACAACTTTTGATTCCCCCTTTCCAGAAAAAGCAAGTTTTGTGCTCCTGAAATGTAGTGTATTGAGGAGCAGATCCCTGATATGAAAAACGGATGTGGATCCTTCGTCTTTCCTCCCGGCTTTGACTTGACTTGGGACCATAGTGCTCAAGTAAAGGGAACTAGGAGCAAGGGAACAGTGGGATTCCCACTGTTGGATCTCCTTGAACTCCCCAAAACACCATACTAAAGACCAAAGTTAAGGCCTTGGGGAAGGGGAATGCTTAAACAACAGTGCACTGGATTTTAAAAGTCCACTTAGATAATCTTTTGGATGCCACAGGCCCAGGATGTATGAACGTCTCCCTGTGGTTATACAGAAAATGGACATCTTTCCAACTCCTCAGACAGCTCTACCCACAGCATTGCTAGCTTCTGGGAGAAGAAAGCCTTGTAAATGATAAGTTATAAACAGGCTTTTATTTTACAGTCCAACACCATGACCTGAAATGATACAGCAGATCATTTTAGCAGAATATTATCTCTTTGAATTTTAAATTAATTTAATTTACAGGACTAAGGATAGAGGAAGAGAACTATCCATGGAGGTATTATTTCACCAGAAAAAAAATCACACAGAGAAATCTGTAGCTCAGACAAATAGAAGCACATTAAGGCCGACAGTGAATGATGTGAATTTACCAGGGAATTATATAGAGAGGGTAAGGGAAGTGGCAGAATTTACATTTGGTGCCTGTGTTTATTGCTTACAGCTGAGCATTATAAATAATAAACTGGGTTCTTACTGCCTGTGCTATAAAGTTGTATTTTTCGCCTTCCTCCCCCTCTTCAGATCTTGTGGATTTTGTGACATGCACAAAGTACCTTGGAGAAGGAGCTGAAGGAAATTATTTGCTGGACGGCAGGTGGGGGTCAGGGAAGGGAGAGAGTCACGGAACAGGCAGGAGAGGAAGAAAACCCAAATTTTCCCAAAGCAGAAGTTGCCATGAGGGCTGTCCTATCAAGTGGTGCCCCTCAGGGATCTGATTTTCAGGAAATGTCTTTGAAAAGCATGTCCTTTCAAAGCTTCCTAGATCAGGCCTACAAAATGGCCGGATTTTTCGAACTATGTGGTGTCAGAGGCTGTGTGCTGACTAATTTTCATATGGGACATTCCTGTCCCCTCACTGCCCTCAAGCCCAGCTTTACAGAGACCCGCACCTCATCTGAAGAGATGCTGAGCCAGAGAGAAACAAAGTTTGGAAACCCTCCAGCAATCTCCTGCCTTCGGCTGTGGGCAAGACCGACTGCCGTGGCATTTCTGAGAGGTGGCAGCCCACCCTGCAATGATGTACTTGAGGCAATTCTGACTTGGCTGAAATCACCTCTGCCTTGAGCAGTGCTTTCCAGCATCCCCAAAGCACCTCGTAAATGAGATCAGTGAATTTGTCATCAAGATAGGAATGCAGAGGCTTGAGGTGTGGAGGGACAGAGTGGCACGACAACTGCCCAGACACACAACCCAGACTGCTCCATGCGCCAGATCAAAGCCTGCCCTGGGGACACAGCTAGGAGGAGGGCACTTACTAAACACCAGGCTCTCTCACAGTCAAACTCATACCTGCCAAGCAAAAACTCCCTGATTCACAGCTGCCCAGCAAAAACTACATTAGCAGATCTGGGCTGGTGGTGACCATAAGGAACTCCCCAATAGTGGTACACAGCAGGACCCTAGTGTCAACTTTTCCAGCCTAAACATCTGCCTTAGGTGCCTCTGTCCTTGGGGACCCCGCTTGCAGGCAGCTTTCAACCCAGCACCAGCCTCCTGGGCCAGGATCCACACAGCAGGGAGGGCAGGAGCCGTGCTGCTCCAGGTGTTCTTCTGAGTCCAAACCTCAGCAGAGCCACCCATGCAGCAAGCAGGTGCCTGGCCTTTCTGTGTCTCCATTTCCCTATGCGTAAAGGGAGCAAAGGACACCAACCTCCTCTGCAAGTGAGTTGAGATCTAACCAGGAAAGAGCCATGCAAGATTTTAGGGTCAGTAAAGTGCTGCTGCTGCACTTCATTACCATGCTCTGGTCTCTTTTCTCTTCCAAACTTGATACCTTCCTTGGCTCTGCTGTGGCCTTAATTCTGCTCTTTCATCTCTCCCCCTTGTCCCCATGGCCTTTGCTTCATGCCTCTGCCCATCACAGTGCACTGCAACACCGAGCCCTCCACAGAGCTCCCGCGGCTGCTAATGGCAAGTTATTTTCTTTCTTCCCTGTGGCAAGAAAGAAAAAGGAAATTTGATACTGATTTATTTCCAGTTATTGTCTGCTCCTCCAATAGTGGTTCATTTAGAAAGTTTAATCACTAGGTAGCTCGTTCTGCTTTCTCACAGAGCATCTTTTGTGCTGCAAGACACATTGCGCATTGTGTTCTTTCTAACACAGTTTTCATGGAGCGAGCTTTAAAAATCATTTTCCTGGGCCACTTTTCTTCTCGAATGTTTAAAGCATCTTTTCTTTGTGAATCCCCGGCTCTCCTCCCTCACAACTCTGCTTTTTGTGATCTGCCTTGACACTGCATGGTCCAGTCTAAAATTCAATGAAATCAGCTGACAGATCTTTTAGTGGTAGCAGGTTTGGGGTCAACCCCCTAGAGAAGCCAGAACCTGAGATCAGCCCAAACCACAGCATGCAGATGTAAGCAGGCCGAGACTGCTTAGTCCATCATACTGCTGACTACACTTTCCTGCCTACACTAAATTCCTTCCAACCTGGAGTGGGTTAACAAAAGAAAAGAAGTAAGGCAAAATAAGAAACCACTGTGCTTTGATATGTAATAACTATCCACACAGAGAGAAACTACTCCAAAACTAGCAAAGACAACTCTTGCTTGTGTTACTGCACAGGTGATTCATGCAGGTATGGTAAAGTCTGGCACGTGCAGCACATCTTGTGATTCCTGGAAGTACCAGGTTCATTGCATGAGGGGTATGCTACATGAGGACACATTTCTCTTGGGGAAATCCCAGAGAAGGCAGCACTGCCCTAGGCTCTCACTAAGGCTGGCTGGAGTAGGTTTACAGGACTGTCCATCTGTAATCCTTCTAGATTTCAGTGGCTGGACTTGGCATACAGTCTACACATGTGTACGTGTGTGTAATGATCTATTCAGACAGTGTGTACCCAATTATGTCTTCTGTACATTGGCAATACTCCTAAGGTCTTGGAGATCATTTAATTAATTACGCTGTACCATTTCATCTACATTCATTTCAACAGCCCTGACTATGAAAACACCATTCTCTTTTTCACTCAGACAGCAGCAAAGGTGCCCAGGTGAGAAGTCTTTTTTAAAAGGCTTCCTTTTAATTTATCTTTTTTTTGCTTCAGCAGTGTTGAGACGATGCAGTGGGGTTCGTTTCAGGTAAGAAATAGGAGGAGCTGTCAAGGATGAAGCTGTGCAAAGACCAGGCATAGGAACAAACTGGAACAGCTCAGTAGGGTGTCTTGCCTCCCAGCTGAAGGTTTGGAGGTGATGGCTAAAGCAAAGCAGGAGGCTGGGCTGTCGGAGGAGCAGACACCAACAGGAGGAGTGTGCACAACCCCCCTCTCTGGGTAATAACACTTGGGGTCAAGGGCCTGTCATTCAGTCCTTTCACCCCACTGGAGCTGGGTGACATTAGCAGGTAGGGTGGGCTAAAAAAATTCCAGATTTGTCTGCATTGGCAATATTCAGTTGAAAAAGCCAAAGCAGAAAGCAACATTCCCCTGCACCCCAAGTCTGAAATACTTTAGTGTGACATTTTTCATAAGGACCACTCTAATTTCTCAGCTCACAGGGCTCATTCTCTTTTCACATGGACTCCCATTATATACAACCATACTCAAAAGGGTAAAACCCTCCCACTTCTCATTTGGGGTTGAACAAAGCATTTCCTTTAGTCCCAAATGAAATCATTGCTGATTTCTCCATCCACTAAAAATTCGAAACTACAAAAGAAAACTACCCACTCTGGCTTGGTCTGAAATGAATTCATTTCCCAGCTTGTTTGGGAATGGCAGGTGTTAGAGCCAGATTGCAATGCAGGTAGTAAATGAGCTCATCAAACTTTAGTCAGCATAAATTCCACTCTGGACTAAATGAATCCAGTCTTGACTCTTTCTACAGTCAGCCAAGAGCAGGGGCAAGCCTGGGAGCAACAGCTTTGTGAAAGGAGCCTTGGCTGCTAGCTGGAAGGCTTGAACCTGGGATTTCTTGTTGCACCAGAGATCCCAATGGCAGGAGATACTCCCTCTCCAAGATTTTTGGAGGACGGAACAGAGCCCAATACCCAGGAATGACAAACACCCCCAATAAGGCATGCGTGCGCCAGACTTCACCTCAAATCCTGGGCTCATGAATGAGAAACACAAGTGGCACCTCTTAACTGCTGTGTGTCCTAAATGGCTCTGCTCCTCTTTATTAGCATCTCCAGCTTTCTGCAAGAAGGGAGGAATAAACAAAAGGTACAGTTCACAGATATGCCTGACTGACCTTGGTAAGTCAACACAACCTCAGCTTGTCTAATGAGTCAACTACATAATTATGGCTGTCTCAGGGAGAGGCTAATAAGTCCCAGGTATGTGAAGAGTCACCAATCAGTGGCAGGCCTCTGCTGCAGGATGGGAGAGGTTGCACTTGTGTTGGAGGCTGAGGGATGCAAGCGGGAGGGAAGGAGGAGGAAGAGGTAGGAAGCAGAAGGTTGAATTTTGGCTGCCTCTGCCTCAGGAACTGCTCTGTGGCATGGATCCATTTCCTTTGTGCCCAGGGACTGTTGTTTAAGTATGGATCCGCCTCTCCACACAAAATGCATGTATCTGGGCTCCCTCTGCAGCTAAAGCAGAGACAACTGCTTGCAGTGGATATTTGCTGTAGCTGGAGGGGATGACAAAACCTCTGCAGAAGGTGCTTCTGCCTTTTCACTGCCTCTAGAGGAAGCCCAGGGGGCTACCTTGGATTTGAGATTTGGATGGTTAAAGAAAAGGCACATCCAGCTAAGCCCTTTCATACAGCAGCTTCAAGTGGGAAAATCTCTTTTAAGAACAAGTCTCTGTGTCCCACAGCCCCTGCTCTCCACCTCTCCCCACCGTATTGTGTGGCACTGGGACAAACACACAGAAAGCCTGCTGCAGGGAAAGGCTAAATACCTGAAATATAGACTGAGGCAGAAAGAAGGTTTTGCCGTGCCATGGGACATCTCTAAACAATCCTGTCCTATGTGGGATCACTTTTCTCCCATCACAGCCAGACGCAAGCCCTGGTGTCAGAAAGTTCAGTTTCTACCCTCCTAAGCAGGAGCTGCCATCCCATCCTGCGTGTGCAGGGAAATGCATGTGTTTGTGGCTGTGTTGCTGTAAGCATGGCAATGCTGCAAACCCTGCAACCTCTGCGTATTACCGTGATACCACCAGCAATATCTGCTGCTTATGTCTTTGTTCTTTCTGATGAAAGGACTCCTGAATTTGCACATGATGCAATTTGCCTTTTTTACAAATATACTTCCCTTTCCTTCTCCCTCACTCTCTCCTTCCCTGAGATAACATTGACACCAATATCCATAAAGGAGAATATTAAAATAACCATTTCCATTACATCCTAATTTAACTACTTCTCTGCGTTGCACGACACACCTGGCTGTCTTTGTCTGTTTGTAAAGTGCTCCTTCATTCCTTTCTTGAGAGTCCCTCTATTCCAACAAATTCTTCCTCCTTGCACACTAAGCTGCAGATTACTTTTTCATAAGATGCAATTTCACCCAGATCTCATTACTTACTCTCTTAATGTATTTTCTGTATTTGTTTCATCTACAATTTCTCTTGTGCTCTGTTCTGCTGATAAAATAGTCATTTGAGGTGCTGTGGAAAGCAACTTGCTAGAGTGCATAGAATCACAGAATCATAGAATGGTTTGGGTTGGAAGGGAACTTAAAGATCACCTCATTCCAAACCCCCTGCCATGGGCAGGGACACCTTCCACTAGACCAGGTTGCTCAAAGCCCCATCCAACCTGGCCTTGAACAGTGCCAGGGATGGGGCATCCACAACCTCTCTGGGCAACCTGTTCCAGTGTCTCACCACCCTCACAGTAAAGAACTTCTTCCTTACATCTAATCTAAATCTACCCTCTTTCAGTTTAAACCCATTACCCCTTGTCCTATCACTACATGCCGTTGTAAAAAGTCCCTCTCTGGCTTTCTTGTAGGCCCCTTTTAGGTACTGGAAGGCTGCTATAAGGTCTCACCGGAGCCTTCTCTTCTCCAGGCTGAACAACCCCAACTCTCTCAGCCTGTCTTCATAGGAGAGGTGCTCCAGCTCTCTGATGATCTTCATGGCCCTCCTCTGGACTCGCTCCAACAGGTCCATGTCCTCCTTACGTTGTGGCCCCCAGAGCTGGATGCAGCACTCCAGGTGGAGTCTCACCAGAGCAGAGTAGAGGGGGAGAATCACCTCCCTCAACCTGCTGGTTATGCTTCTTTTGATGCAGCCTAGGATATGGTTGGCTTTCTGGGCTGCAAGCACACATTGCCTGGTCATGTTGAGCTTCTTGTCAACCAGCACCACCAAGTTCTCCTCAGGGCTGCTCTCAATCCATTCTCCACCCAGCCTGCATTTGTGCTTGGAATTACCCTGACCCAGGTGTGGGACCTTGCACTTGGCCTTGTGGAACTTTGTGAGGTTCTCATGGGCCCACCTCTCAAGCCTGTCAAGGTCCCTCTGGAAGGCATCCCTTCCCTCCAGCGTGTCAACCACACCACACAGCTTGGTGTTGTCAGGCAACTTGCTGAGGATGCACTCAATCCCACTGTCCATGTTGCTGACAAAGATGTTAAACACCACTGGTCCCAATACCGACCCCTGAGGAACACCACTCATCACTGGTCTCCACTTGGACATCAAGCTGTTGACCGCAACTCTTTGAGTGTGACCATCCAGCCAATTCCTTATCCACCGAGTGGTCCATCTGTCAAATCCACGTCTCTCCAATTTAGAGAAAGGATGTCGTGCAGGGCAGTGTCAAATGCTTTGCACAAGTCGAGGGAGATTAACTAAAACTATTCTTATTCTTGATTCAACATGCACACTCTGTGACCTCGGCCTGCCAGGCAGAATGAGACCCAGTATATGTATAGTGCAGAAAGGATCCTAGAACATAGCCCTCTTGATTTATTAACATCTATCTGACAGTGGCATGTAAGCTGGCCAGGAACCAGGGGCAGGAGGAGTGTGGGGAAAGAAATTCACTGAAAATGCTGGGTTTTCAAGCCAACCTTGAGATGCTAAAGTTTCAGGAGGATGCTGTAGTGCTCCACAAGAGGTGGAGTTCACTGTAGATACCTTCTCTCAGGATATACTACAGTCTTGCCCTACTCTCAGTAGCCAGGAATGGCATAGAAATGGTAATTTCAATGCATCACTGAAGATGGGAGTCTACTTGGGAGTCCCTGACCCAAAGAGGACATGAAGAATTGACCTCCTCCAAACTACAGGTCTTGCCCAACATCATGTCAGCCCACCTAGATGGAAATTGTTCCATTTTTCCAGAATTACAGCAGTTGTGGACTGGAGAGATGACAATGTTCAGGAAATGAGCTATTTTCTGAGAAAAAAATCACCACAAGTTTTACATGAACGATCCTCATCAGTTGGGAACTGCAGAGGAGCACCATCTACATTGATCAGAGATACAGCTATGGACCCCATCTGCCAACCCACACTCATACTGACATAAACCTCTCCCCAGGCAGCCCCACCAGGGCAGAAGTGAACAAAAGAGGAAAAGGGTAGAAGAGGTGCCTGCAACACCAGGGAGACAGATAAAATGAGGAGGTCCTTTTGAAGTCAAAGTGGGAGCCAGTGGAAGGATGAGGGAACATACTCATCTCTACTACATGTGTGAATCCTTCAATCCTGATGGACTTGGTTTATTCAAATCTTGTTGGGCTTGTGTGGGAGTTGCTGTTGAGCTCCTGTTCCCAGAGCATATTTAAGCCCAGCGCTGGTTTGCCCCCTTCACTTTATGTTCACTGCTGGACCCACAACTGCAGGCACACAGCAGCATTGCTGGTGACAGTGGACAGGACACAGCGCCTCTGTCCTGAGATACCTAGATGACAAGGGACCGTAACAGCACAGCCTGTTCTCAGAAAAGAGGTATTTGCCATAAGAGGCTTAAAGTGCAAGTTTGGGGTCTGGCCTGAACTCAAGCCAAAAAGAAAAAAAAGAAAACCCTGTAATTACAGGCAATATTTTTACTCTGCAGAAGATTAACAGGTCAGGAGAAGAATTTAAGTCTCCTTCATTCCTGAATTCCAATTTAATAGCAAATAATCCTGCCCCTGAATGCAAAGAAAATATATTACCCTGGAGAATTCTGGTGAAGTTCAAAGGAGGTCAGACAACAAAAAGGTCAAAAATTAAACAGATGGCATTCTCTGATGGTGTATAAAAAAAAAGTGATCTGCCTTCCTTTTCCATACCTACACTCTTCCCCTACCATCAAATACCCCTTCTTGTTTGTTCTGTGGCTAAAATAAGAGTCTGAAGTTCCTAGCACTCCCTATCCTTCAGTGATGTTCAGGCAAGCGCACCATTTTTAATGTGTCTGGAGGGAGGAATTTATTAAAGAGGCACTGCATTAAAAATATGCAAATGTTCCCAGTAACTACACAGGCCCATGAGGAAGCCAGATGAAATGTCATCCCTCCCTTCTCCCTTCCCCATTTTTATGCACTGAGATGGTTTACGGTTCCTCCTGTTTTATACTGTAACTGGGAGCATGGCAGATATTTAATCTGTTTGGAAATAATTGCAGCAATAATGATTATTTTATTGGGTTTAACTACGTTCTAAAAAAAAGGAGATGCTGCAGCAATGACACGCCAAGAAAGAGAGAAGGAGAAAAGATGCTCTGAGTGTGCATGCAAGGTTTTATACCCCTCTATTTGCACACACGCAGGCAGACATGGGAGGACACCTGCGTGATGCATGTGGACGTGAGGGAGCACATGAAAGCATGTCTGGGTGAACATGTAATGGACTTACATAGAGCATGTGCCCAAACATTCATAGACGCAAACATAGCTGGCTACACCTGTGTACCCTGCCCATGGTGTGTTTAGGTGTGTACGGACCTACTGCTACCAGCATAATTGGATTAGCTCTTGTGTCTAACAGAGACCCTTCAAAACAGCTCGGTAGATTCACAAGAAAGAACAGCCATAGCACGATCTGCAGGATGTAATGAAACACAATGCCAAAACCATGAGCATAAAGCTGTGCTGTTCAGCGGTGTCATTCACAGCCCTGCTATGTCAGGGAAAAGAGCACAGTGATGCAGCAATCTTGGGACTGCCAAACACTGCAGATGGGCCCAGACTGAATCCATCCCACAGCTGAGAAAGTTTGGCCTAAAAATAAACCTTCTTCTAAGGCCAGAAGTCCTGCAGAACAGGAACAACTCTCCCCTCCAGTTCAGACCATTATAGCTGAAAAGAACATCTTGACTGAATCATAAGGTTGATGCTTCATCCCTTTCCAGCTCCCTCCAAAACTCACTGGGACTACTTGGCAGGTGAAGAGCAGCTCTTCACTCAATGGCAATGGGGCTTCACTTCAGCTCGATGACAAAAGGGCTGGGAGAGCTGCAAGTGATGCTCTTATCTGGTATTTGTTTCTAGCACTCCATCCTTACCCTCAACTCTTAAGAAGGAAGTTTTCTACAGTAGGGACTTTGCAGCAGTTTATTGCACATTTTACACAATAGGAGCCAAGCTGCCTGTGACCTCCAAACTGGACCAAATCTCTAAAATTAATTGCTCATCCTGAGGTTTTACAAAGTTCTCCCTTTCAGAGTGCAGCAGGACAGGCGGGGCGTGGGGAGAGGAAACACCATTAATTTTCTGTTTCTCTAGATTTCCTCTTTGAAGCTGCTGTGTTACACAGCCTCAAGGCAGTTAAAAGCCACAGCGAGATGGACTCTGTGGTGTTAATCCCAGAGAAAACACATCTCAAGTTCTTTTTATATCTTCCCAACCTTCCCAAATCCTTGCCTAATACCAAGCTTCAGAGAGCTTTCTTTTTCACATTTCCCCTGATTTTTCCATCCTCCCTCTTACCCCCCTCCCTTTCGCCTGCTGCAGTGGAGCTGGGCTGTCAGAGAAGCAAATGTCAGGGCAGCCCTGCAGCCCTGAAAGGACTCAGCAATGATGGCTTGAAGGAAGGGCAGCTATTCCTACATGCTGCATCATGGCAGCATGTTTGTATTGGCAGTGTTTGATTAGGAGGGGCTTCACTGTGCATCTTTGGGAGTTGCTCATGCTGTAGTGAAAGGAAAGGTTTTTGCCAGGGTCGAACAAAGAAACTGTAGCAGGACTCGAATTCAGGCCACCTGCAATCACAGCTCCTGAGACCTCGTGGAAGGCAGTGAGTTGTTCTTCATCTCCTTACTTGCAGCATATTTTCTAAGGCATAAAAGGGGTAGCATATGTTAATTAGAGGAGCATTTAGAGACATCCTGCACACTTTACTGTCCTCTTCCCTCTCCAGGAGCACAGCTCAGTCAGGGAGCACTGGATTAGGCCAAGCAGGTATTGAAACTGAGATGCCTTCTGAAATCTGCATGAAAACCAGCTATTCTGAAATGAAGCCTCCTTCTTCTCCCCATCAGTGTGAGTACTTGTCGTGGCATGCTGAAGTCCTTGCTGTGGCATACTACACTGGCTATCAGGGGAAGCAATGGATGCACAAGGTTGGGGCAAATTTTGGATGGGTAGAAGGAGTAGACTCCCATGGGGACAGTGGAAGTACAGGATGACACCGGTGTCTGCACCTGGTCTTCTTCAGGGATCCTGAGCTTTGTGTCCAGCATGACTGTTGGAAGAGGAGGTAAAGGTTTCCATCATGCAGCCCAGCTGCCAGCACCACCCAGGACCTCAAGGCTTTCAGTAGGAGCAGGGGGATGAAGTCGACACCTGACCCTCAGTGTGACCCCTCATGAACAAGGTTCCCTTGGCTTTGCAAAGTGCCTTTTCTCAAGAGAGCAGCTCTAGTTCCCCCTCCAGAAAAAACTTTCCGTTTTCAACAGCTGTCAGTCATGAAAGTGTCCTAAGCACCAGGTTCTGCCTCTCCTTGAGGTTTAATGGATAGCTGCAGTGTGCGAAACCCCAATCACTCCTACAGCACCTATTTCTCTTTCAGAGGCTGCATTGTTAAACCTCCATAAATATGTTTTCTGTCAGCAACTGGTGCTTAATTATTATATAATAACTGTCTTAATAAATGGAAATGCCTTATCTGAGGTACTTCATTTAACAGATGAGACATCATCTTCCCTCCCATAAATCCTGCAGCAGATCAAAATGTCAGAGGGTCTTAAAGCTGCAATGGGAGGTGATGCTAACATCCTTGTTGACAGGGAAAGGGAACATCTCCACAAGGTCTTCTCAGACCAGCACAGCACCCACATGTTTGAGTTCATCACAGTGTTTGGAGCCCATCAAGCCAGAACAATTTGTCCAATTAGAATTCACACAGTGTAGATGTAAACTGTATAATTATCAACATGGTGAAAAGAAAATTTGGGAAGAAAAATGACAAGATGATAATTCAATCCCAACAGTCCCTTCCAGAGAGCAGAATCCCTTCCCATCCCCAAATAACAGAGCGCAGTATGACACAGGGTCTACAAATAAGATGTCAGAGGTTTTTCACGGCCACTGCAAACACTGCAACACTTGCCTGGGCTTCACCAACATGCATTAACCAGAGCTTGTTGCTTGATGTCATCTCCTTTCATCTCAATTAACTTTCCTTCTTTTTTCTCCCTCCTGACTACTCAATTAAAAGTGTGACCAAAAGTTAATTACTCTAATTCAATTTAGCTACAATTCCTGTGGGGGAATAGAGAAGAGAGAGTGGGTGAGGAGCTGCAAAAGGGAGCAAAGGCAGAAAAGCTGTGGCAGAGACTCCTAAAGAAACAGCAGGTCTTGTGAGCTTAGCTCTGCTTACAAGAGGATGACCAGCAGCACAGCTTGCTCATGCCTGGTGCACAGACCCTGGGAAGCAGGACTCGTCTAGCAGGGAGAAGTGTAATCCCAAATGGTGCTCCCATGGGAGAAGCAGTAAGATCTAAGAACAAGAGATGTAGAGCAGGACAATGATGGTGGATGGTCGGATGGACAGATAGATATAGACAGACAGCTCTGCAGAGGGACTCATAGAGGGTTGTGCATGGGGATGGGTGGACAGAGGAGCAGACAGAGAAATTGGGAGTAAAAGGTGAAGCGCAAGGCTGACTTCCCTGGCAGGCTGTCCAAATGTATTCTGCTAATTAACCTCCTCACAACATCCTGGCAGGGTTGCAGACTAATTAGAACACCCTCTCCTATGTTGGGAAGCGATCCTGTCTTGGGCACTCAGGGCCACAGCCCTCAGATTGGGGACATATGGCAGCTGAATGTGCCAGACGAAGCAGCATGACTTGTCAGAAAATGTCGGCAGCTGGGAATGAGCAGTCCGGCTCAGTCGCAAGCCCTCTCCAGTCTGCTTCCCTCACTGCCTGCAAACAAAAGGGCCTTGAGTGCAAATCAGAGGCACTTCTCGGCAGCAAAGCTGGGCCAGCTTAAGTCAGAGGTGGAAATCAGGACACCAAACTCTGAGCTCTGCTAAAGTTACTCTCCACTCCCTTTTAGTCTTGAAAACAAATACCAAAATGTGTCATCAGCAAACTCACCTACCTCTCTAGTCAGCCCCAGCCACAACCATTAGTAAATAGACTGAGCTATATTCCTATCTAATGCTGACCTGCAAGAACCCCTTGACAATCACAATTTCCCCTGCTGAGAATTGCCCATTTCTTCCTATTCTCTCCAACAGCATTAATCTATCACAGGGATTTTAACTTGCACCCCCTGGTCACCATCATGCCTTGATAGCTCTCTGTCAGGGTCTTTATCAAAAAAAGCTTTTGAAATTCAAAAGAAGGAGTGTGTGTATATGTACTCTTCTCAGTCCCTTTTATCCACTGGTCTCTTAACTCATCCAAAGGATTTAAGCGGGTTGGAGAAACACAATTTTCTTCAGCAGAAATCATGCTGTCTGTCCCTTATCCTATAGAAAAGCTTAAATATAGACTCTGAAAGTCCCCACAGCTGGGGATGTGAATGTAGCCATCCTGCTTTGAAGCTGTCTGAGACTCGTGCAGTTCCCAGATGAAGGGCTAGCTGGCTCTGTCAAAGGAAGAGACCAGTCTTTCGAAGATGCTTGGAGATACCAGGAAAGATGTCAGTGGCCCACAGATTCTCCTTCCCCTCCTACTTTTCTTAGATTTTCTTTAGCCTCTTTAGCTCCTTGTCTCCGTCAGCTTGTGATGAGGAGCAAGGCAGTTTTGCAGACTACACCCACCTGGGAAAGAAATAGGGAAAGGGTCTGATGCCACATGGGAAACAGCTAAAATATCATGGAAGTGAGGGTCCTTAGACAGGCACTGCCAGGCCTGGGGACACAGCCCAAGAGCATGAGGCTGTGCTGTGACCTGGAGGTCTGAAGATGGGGTTTTTGCCCAGTTGAGGCCATGTTTCAACCTGCGGAGAGAACAAAGCACTGACCCAGTGCTGATCAGTGCTGCTCGGTGGGATGCTTTGGGGAGCATCAGCCACGCTCTGATAGCCACACCTCTGACTGACTGATAGCTGTGCATCACCCGCTTGTCTTGCAGCTTCCTGGCACCCCTCCTGAAGGAGTCTGGACGTTTTGCTCATTCAGTTGTCTGTAGACTGACTGTGCTCCCTTCCAAGGATCACTCAGAGCCTGCTGCCATACAGCAGGCTTGCCTGAGCAGTCTCAGCACGTGGGCTCCTTTCTTGCTACTGACTTACTGTTCCAGCTTTCCTGCACTTTGCTTTCACCTCTGATAAAGGCAGGTTATCACGATCCTCCTTGCCACCAGGGAATAGCTAAGAACGATAGTTATTACTGGATCCTCCGACCAGTCAGTGACACATTTGCCAGAACAGCGTACCTGGATTAAACCTTCTTCTCCACCCAGAGCTCAGATGTCTCCAGGATCTGCTATCCATTTTCTTAATGCAACTGTCTGACAGTTAAATCCATGCCTATGTCTATTAGGGAAATGCATGTGTTATGAACATCATGAATTCAGGCAGCCCTGTTAAATCTATTTGATGTATTCACTTCAACCCTAACCCCCCCCTTTCCCCCAAAAGTTACCTATCGGCCAGGCTCTAGAGCTGTCAGGTCGTGAAGGATAACAACATTATGGGACTAACAGAGAGCACAACATCAGTGAAAGCAGGCTTGGGAAAACAGCACTTCTGCATCAAGTGCAGGGGAAGCTTTTGAGACATCAGGCTCCACACACTGAGCTGGAAGCACTTTGGAGATGTTCACTTAATGGAGATTATTGCCCTGAGGGCAAATGGGAAGGCAAGGAAGGCAACAGCTTACATTTGCAGCTGATCTTAAGGCACTGGAGAGAGTCCCACATTGGCTCTGACTAAGCCAGACCCAAAGCGGAGTCACTGCGTTGGCAGAGCTGGGGAGCCTGCCCAGAGCACAAGGGACCCTCAGCCTATGACTGGAGGTGGCATCTCTACACTCTGGACCTGCCCTGGGGAATTTCAGGTCTCTCAACTCAGTTGCTGGGTCCGGTTTCTTACTTGGTCTCAGGCTGCAGATGGACCTTGGAAGGGCTCCAACACATGCATGGAGCAGGCCAGTCTCAGCTTTGAACTGCACCCCAGAGAAACCTCTCACGCTTTCTGCTGGCTGTAAGGAGACAGACTTCAGCTGTTTGCCATTTATTGTCGAAGAGCAAGGTGAGGTGGTGTGAATAGCCCTTCCCAGAGCACCCACACATGCCCAGATAAGTGGGTGGAGGAGACAGAGAAGTCCATACAGAGGGGAATGTACTTGACTGGAGAACATTCAGATAATGCCTTCATGAGCATGGACTTCTAGGAACGACCTGCAGACTCTTTGGGCTCCGCTAACAACTGTTTCTCCTGTTTTAGGGCCTAAATGAATGTTCCAGATCTTCACCAAATGGCATCACAGTTAAGAGACATTCCCTTGGGCCTTGGCTGGAATGGGCCAAGATGTAGTGATTTCCACACAAGTCACGCAGCCTTGTCTTAAGCATGTGGGCTTCCCTCCCACTCCAAGCTGCTACCAGGGCTGGGATTTTTGTTGTTTCTTTTTTTTCTTCTTCTTCTTTTAACCTTTCTTTGAGCTCTTGCTTGCTTCCTCAGCACCTAGTGTAATTGCTTGCAGTCTCTGAGGATTCTGGTGAGGATTTATGTAACACACCAGGCAGCAATTTGAAAGGCTGCTTTCGGATATAAGAACTTAATGCTACACCAGCCTTGGGGAAAATGAGCTGAAATCCTTGGGAGGGCTGTGTGGTGTTTGCTGCATGCTGCTTAAGCGAAAGGCTCTGGGGCAGCGCAGGCACCTCTGAGCCTCCCCCCTCCTTGCACGGTGAGAAGGGGAGGAAAGAAGAGGTGTCTTTAGGCAAGTGGCTTGCTCCATGTCTCATTATGCTGTGGCTTTATCTAGAGGGGGAGTCAGAGGCAGCCAGCAAATGCTCAGCATTGCTAAGCAGTTTGCAGAGGGGAGCAGAGAGAGGGAGTGTGGTTATTTTTCCAGCAGACAGCGTGGTTTTGCTGGTGTTTCCTTCTCTCCTCTGCATTTCTGATTGTATCAGGGCCAGTCTCTTGGGGTACCTCTGTTGATTTCAAGGCTGCCACCTGAGGAGGGCATCAGGACTTTGGTGCTATTGATTATTTAGGGAACAGATTTGGGCAGGGATGGGAGAGGGGCTACTTCTAGGAGGAAAAACAGAGAAACAATGTTCTTGTAAGGCTCTTGAGCATGACGGCCCTGCAGCAGTAGAGTGCCCTGGTTTAAGGGATGCATTCCCCTGGTTTGACAGCACAGGCTGTGCCTGGCAGGTGATGAAAGCACAGCTTTATGCACCAGACACCCAGAAGAAACCACCCCCAGCCAGCCCAGTTAGACCTGCCACGCACCTGCTCTTTCTGCACCTCCTCCACTGCCTGCCTACGTAAGTCTCCAACAGAGACTCGGGTTCTGGTGCCTGAAGGAACAATGCATTTTCAGGAAGGCTGAAATTTTTCACTTCAACTTTCCTTAAACTAGAGTTTATAGTATTTCCCTTTGAAAATCATATTTGCGTTAATTTACTTTCCAATCAGGTTGCTGATGGAAATAACACTGGAGCAATCAAACTGTTTTAGTGTGTGAGTCTGTCCATCTGTCAGTCTGTCAGCCCTCCCTCCCTCAAAGCTTTTGAGCTGATTTCAAGTGCATTCCACACAGAATTAGGGACCTTAAAACTCGGAGGCACTGAGTGAAGTGAAGAGAGAGACACAGCTGAGCAGAGGAGAGCAATCCCCCGTGTGCCTTCTCTGATCTAGTCATTAGGGAACTGGCATGGGATAGAGATGCAGGAAACTGGATACATCATTCAAGGGAACAATTTCTTCACTTAAACTTGATGGCTTTCTAAGCTTTTTTCATGATGAAAAGGAAGAGAAAAGCCTTTAAAAAATTATGCAACCTGCAAACTAAACAAAGCCTTGCACTCCTGGACAAACAGCCCACCTCCGGTTGGCTGGGGAACCCCTCACTGTCCTCACCATCCATGTACTTCTGGTACCTGAAGGGTTTGGCTGCCAGTGGGAGCTGCCTTGCCTTTAGCAAGAGGACTCAGGCTACTCCTGACTAACCAACGTGGAGTCATAAAACTGTGCTGGCAGTGGTAAATGAACCCAGGCTCTCCTGGCTTTAATATTAAGACTAGAACAAGATCTGCCGCCCTTACTGCTTGCCTCCCTGGCTCTGCCCTCCTGGTCCCACGAGGCAGACGTGTTGCCCCCCAGCTTTACAGTGCTGCTTCCCACATCCTCACATTTATGTGGGTGTTACAGCAACACCAAACCCTCCTAAGCCATCCTGCTCCTGCTCTATTACACCTTGCTATTGTGATAGCTATGAGCTTCACTTTTCTTCTTCTAAGCCACAGCGTAGCCTTTAAACTCCCACCTCCTCACCAGCAGCACCAACAGCCACAGCCTGCCTGGGAATTACCAGTGCTAATCTATCATTTGCAGCACCAAATAAGCATGTTGCCACTTTCCTTTCTCATCCTTCTTGTATCTATAAAGAAACGGGGTGGGGAATGACTAACAACAACAACAACAACCAAAAAAACCCCAAGTAAATTAACATTACAGCTGAGGTTTTACACGCACAAAAGTCAGGAAGTTCAAAGTTATGGTTCCCCCTCCAGCTGTAATTCTGGCACACTGCACATATATATTAAGACATTAAAGTTAGCCCCATAAACAGTAATACAAAATACTACACACACACAAGGGGGCCAATCTACGATGGCCAAGGGAGCCATAATTCTAGCTACCCTGACTCCTGTGCGTGCGTTTCTCCCTCAAAAAAGGAATAAGTCAGCTCTCATTCACTTGTAATTCAAAGCTCAGGATGCTGATAGGGAAGAGAAAAGAGAGATTGTTCTGTCTGCTTCTTCTTCCTCCTCTTTTTTCTCTCTCTTTTTTTTTTTTTATTGCACAGGCTGTTGTCTAGCTGCTTGCGATCAATGCTCTCCCTCTGTCTGACTTTGATATATCGGGAGAGATCTCAGATTTCTATTCCCGTCCTCTCTCGCTTTGTAACTGATTCAGCTCCCCAGCAAGGCACACGCATGCAATAGATAAGGGATAGCCTTTGATTGAATTTACTTAATTTATACGGACGATGGGACACAAGAGGAATATTAAAATCCAAATTAGCAGCTTCATATTTCACATGCATTGAAATCTCCCCAGCAGATAATGAGCTGCTGGAAACTTATCTGCCAAAGGTCTCTCCCCAGCCACACCTATTCCCTTTCCCCCCTGAGATCCTCAAATAAAAGCTAGGAAAGTTGGTAACTCGAGAGTTACAGTTTAAGTCCTTAAAGGGACAATAACTCAGGCCAACATTTTTAAACAACTTTACTGCTGTTGGTGAGCTGTACTAAGAAGGCACAAAAGGTTTTTCAGCCCTTGTGACCACCGTCATGCCCTGCAGAGCAGGATGGAGAAATGCCTCCACCTCCATTTCCATGGGAAACAGACAAGCTCATATCATCATGCAGGATCTCTGCTCCCCTTGTTTAGGAGCTGAGCCACAGAAAGTGTGGCTGTGTGAGAGTCTGGCCACTGCAGGGCACAGCAGCAAAACCACCCTGGGCATCAGCACAGGCCCCAGGTGCATTCCTGCTGCCAGCTTCAACAAAAGGGCAGAGGCTCCCACTTGCAAGTTCAGGGATGTGGCGTATGCCTGGATGACCCCACCAGGGCACCCTATTACCTGTTTACGATGCAGCCTGCAATTACACAGCACCTGCGGTAGCTGGGCTGCCTTTCAGCAATTTGGCAATACAAACGTGACACATCCCTTCTCATTCTTACAGGGCCACTTTGGTAGAGGCACATTTTCAGTTAGCTGTAAAAACCTAACCCCATGCAATGGCACCTCTCCCCACTCAGCAGGGATTCCCATCCCACTCATCCAAGTGGCAATGAAGTGCCATTATTCATAGGAGCATCCTCTAGCAGTCGCAAGCAACCCAGTGGCCTTCCTTTTACTGGATTAGATAAAATCCTCAGTCTGGGTGGAATATTTCATTCTGCCTCACCTGCTCAGATTACAGGCTAGATAAATCAGAGGTTTCTGTAATACTGTGGTCATCCTTAGAAGTTGCAGATGAAGGAGTGGGGAAGGAGCAGAGCAAAAGGACCAGTCATGGTGCACTGCAGGAGGGATGGGAAGGGTCTGCATGTACATGTTTTCCTCCTGGTTGCCCCATGGAGCATGGATAGAGATGCATAGGTACAAACAGGGGAACCCCAAAGAAGCCCTTGCAATGTTAAATTGTTCTGCCAATGGAGATGGGTATCTGGATTTGAACAAGAAATCTGCCAATAGACTTGACTTCAAAGTGGTCAGTAAGAAATGCCTATGGGTAAATTAAACCAACAAATAAAGTCAAACTGGAGGTCAAACTGACACTGTATGCTTAAATTAAGTTAAAAAGGGCCCTGTTGCTTCTCAGTCCAGGGTCTTTAACTCTGGCAGTAGCCAAAGTCAAATAGATATGAAGAAATATCCTCTGATGGGAGTCTCAGAAAGGAAGGTGTATTTTGAAGTTGCCCAATGAGTACTTGAATTCTGTACACCAGGCCTGAGCAGCCATTCCTCCTCAAGAGGCTCCCGAGGTGATCATCTTCACTTGGCTGAAGGCATCAGTAACATGAGAACCCGATCTGCTTCACAAGAGATTAGATACAGTTTGAGCTTTGCTTGGGGTGATGATACGAAAGGTAGGTGGTATTCCCCATAAACAACAGATGCCTGAGAGCAGGGAATATCTCTCGCTCCCCAGCTGCTCACCACGCTGGGCCCTAATGCCAGAACAGTGAAAAGGAGTAGGAGTGGGGACACATTCACGTATCGATGGGTATTTGGGGGCAAGGGGGGCTGCTCTGCACATTCCCTACATACACACACTGGTAAAGCTGACTCAAACACATGGAGCAGCACAGAGGTCAGATGGACCAAGAGGGAAGAGATGCAGACGTCAGCAATACTGGCTTACCCTGTTCTCTCTGCTGGCCCGGGGAGATCCCTGCCAGCACATAAATGGGTCAGACCTTTTCCTTGATGAGAAGAACTAAGGGACATTTTTGCAAGAGTATTCTGCTTTCCTTGATTTCGCACTGGAGAGCTGAAAAGCTAGGACGTGGTGGAGAAAAAGATTTCCTTCGCCTTCCAGGCAGGCACTTACCTACCTCCCCCTGCCTTCAAGTACATTTTGGATGTTTCAATGGAGACTCTATGTAGTTTCAGAGGGCACTGACACTTCTAATACTGTTTTGGAGCAGAAGGATCTGGCATTACCCAAGCCTGCTTGGCACAAGTGGGGAACAAATAGCACATGATTCTCAACCAACCTCCCCACTTTCATGAACACACCTGTTTCCCAGTGTCACAAAATAGCCAGATAACCAGGATGCTCCTTCTCCATTAAAGACCAGTCTGATCCTCTGACTTTTCTTCCCATTAGAAAGTAAAATGACCCAGGCAGTGACAAAATTATCCTGTCAAAAACAAGACAGTCACTTTGAAAATCAATAATACCCCAAGGTGTTATTGTGAGTTAACAGCTTTCTTAGGCCCAAAGCACAAAGCTGGTGTTAATGCTGTTCTTGCTGCTTTTCCCACCAACATCCCTCCTGCTGCCGTTACTCAAGAAAATCTCTGACATAGAATTCTACTTAAAGCAGTGCAAAGGATGGATTTTTCAGTTCGGTGACCAAACCAAAAATAATTGAGAGAGATGAGAAAGAGAGAAATGTGCTACAGGACACCCTACATGCTTTATGTAAGGCAAAACCAAAATATTATCTTTTTCGTTTGGGGTGATTTAACAGTTACCGTGTCCCACTCCTTTATTTTTATTTGTTTGTTAAAAGCAGCATTGGAGGGAAGGTGTTACTTCAGAAAGAAACATCAGATTTGTATAAGACTGACACAAGCTGTTTAGCTCTCTGCTTCACTTTCCCTTCCCTTTCTGCTCCTCAGCTGAAAATATTGCACTTGCTGAACTGAACCCAAACAGGGTCAGTCCATCCCACAGCTGTGAAATGAACTTTCCAGCAAATTTAAAAACAAAACCCAAAAAGTGATCAACTCCCAGAGTACGGATGGTTTCAACAGAGATGAAACATCTGGGAAGACTGATGAACCTCCAGAGGTTTTGAAGTCCCCTCCAGCTCTGTCCCTGTATTTCTCAGCAGTTATGGAAATGCATGACCCTCAGAGAGTAGGCTGAGAATGAAACAGATACGAGAAGCCTTGAATACCCCTTGCATTTCCAGACTGCTCAGGGGGAGCTCAAAAACCAATATACACAGCTGGTGCCATTGCGCCCGGGGACTACAGGTAATTCAGGAGGTGATGTTCTGAGGACTGGGAACCTATTAACCCCCGCTCCTGGGAATGGGTATTTAGCTGCTGGGGAAAGCAATGGTGTTTCTTTTCATGGCCACTGAATATGGATAGACAGGGCAGAACTGGTACAGGACTCCTGGGTGACTATTTTTCATGTGCAACATAAAAACAAGGTCCCAAGCAGCTGTTGTCAGTAAAGCTCCTGCTGCATTTTTACAGGAGTCAAAATGTTAGATCTGCCATCCTGTCCAAATTCTGGGCTGTGGTAACTAGCTGCTGCCTAAATCCTGCTTCAGAACCTTGCATATCAGTATGTATGACTCCTGCCACCTTCTAAGGATGAGAGCAGGGGAGGCTGACTACATGTAAGGAGTTGCCCCACACTATCCCTCATCTTGCTACATAGACATTCCTGGCAGGGAAAACACAGTGGGAAAATGGCCAAGATAAAAGACGTTAAAAATGCAGAGGATGATATTTCCTCGATCACAGCAGGTCAGCAGGGCAAGCAAGCCCTTGAAATACCATTCCCTGCCCTCACCCACTCCCTGGCCTGGCCTCACTATGGGAGATACACAGTGATGAGAGATGGGGAGCCACATTACCCCAAAGTTGCTGCACTAGCTCCACTGCTGCAAGGACCTACATATATCATAGCATCCAGAGGCTCCCACATTGCAGGAAGGTCCAGGTGAAATCATGTTAGTCTCATTTCCATCCCTGTCTTGAAAAAAAACCTGTCCAAAAGGGCCTTTTCTCCTCCTGTGACCAAGGCAACAATCGGAGAACATCTCCCGCCTTGGACTCCTTATTAGTTTAATTAGATGATTTTCTGCATGATTTATCCTGAATGCTGCAATTGCGTAATCAAATCACAGATCAGTTGACAACTTCATTTAAAAAATTAGTGTTTAGCAGTTTTGCGGCCTCTAAAAGCTCTGAGGACATCTGTCAACAGTGACCCCTTCTGATAATGACAAACAGTCCCAGCCTGTGTCCCCATCTCCTGTCCTGCCTGCAAGCTGGCATGCTGAAGAATCCCTTGAGAACAAAAAATACCCAAGCCTCAGGGCATTCCCAGTTTGCATCTGCCTGCATTGCCTGCTGCTTGGCCTTCCTTCACACGTGTCAGTCCACAAATGTTAGCGAGCATTACAGGCCTGTCAGAAAGAGACTAGATCCTACTGCTTTGCATCAGGCCCCGTGCTTTTGCTAAATTATGTGGGAGTTGATGCCCAGTGCGAAGCTGCCACCCATGCTATCCAACATCAGCCAAGGCTGGAGCCCCTGTGCTCCCCTTCTAAGCTCTGCTCATCCTGGGCACGTGGGTAGTGATGGAGGGATGGATGCTGCTTCTGGCTTTATTAGCAAGCTGAAGAACCCAAAGCCGAGTGCAGAAGCTGTCAGCGGTGGATTTCCCAATTCATAGGCCTCCTGCAGGAAGGTGTTGATCCTGCAGGCTGGGTTTGGATCAGCTCAGCACGGCAAGTCTTGAGTTTTCTTGTGCTTAGCAGGCTGTCAGGAATCACCTCCAGCAAGGGGGAGGGCAGAGGTACCCACTGATGGAGACAGTGATGCCATAACCATGTTCCTTGCGGGCTTGGCTTTCTGAAGCAACAGAGAGCTGCTTGGACAGATCCTGCAGGGAGTGGTGGGAGAACATGAGCGATTTACGAATCTTTTCCAGCAGGTCTGGGGAGAAGACATCATGTGCCTTCTGAGCAGGGAATGTACAAACTGTGTCTTTCCTCTATAGAAACAGAAGTCAAAACAGCCTCCCCTCCCAGCTTTATTTTGCTTGTTAGTCCAAAGAGCCCTGGTCCCCAGGGTGGAGGATCTGTGATGGGTGGACAACTGATCCTTAAGCTGTCTCAAAGCCAAAGGGTTTCCTCTGAATCCTCCATGTTCCATGTTCACGGCCAGGCTGAGTCAATGGCATCCCTCCTGAGGGAGCCTGCCTTTCCAAGGGAGACTGTCCAAGCAGGGTGACACCATGATGGCAACAGAGCATCCCACATCCTCAGAGATGTCTTGAAACCCCGCTAACACCATCTGAATTCAGATTTTGTTAAGAAGCTCAGGAATCAGCCTCCATTCCAGATCTTCAGCAGCCTGAGACACTGATTATAATGAGCTCCACTAATTAGATTGTTTTAATTCAAAGGCCAGCAGGCTAAAAGAGATGTGAATCAGGGGAACCTTTGTGAGGCATCTGCCGGGATTTCTAGCCACTGTAATTCCTCCAAGCTGCCCACTGATGAGTCCTTTAGCAAACATCTCCACTCCCACCTCTCTCCCCAGAATGAGACCTTGGCCAGGAAGGGCCAGGAAGGTCTCCAACTTGCCAGACAGACCGCCATTCCCTCCGTTCTCCAGCATGCCCCTCTGAGGGATGAAATGACAGCTGTTTCCAATCAAATGAACCTCCTTCTCTTGTTCCCTCTTCTTATGTTTGCTTCAACTGTTATTCAATTGCATGGCTGAAAAAAACGACCCTGGGAAGGAGCTAATTAGAGAAGGACAATGGAATCAGATTAACTGAGGTGGAACTGGGAAAGGAGGTGGTGGATGGTATAGAAGGGAATGGAAATCAGTCTTGAAAGGAGCAGCAAATACATGGATGTCGTGGTTTAAGGTCAGCTCAGTCGGTAACAAAGCACCACGAAGCCGCTCACTCACCCCCCACCCCCTCGCCTGGCTACGTTGGGATGAGGAGAAAAAAAAACAGACAAAAGGCAGGCTTGTGGGTCGAGACAAGGACTGGGAGGGATCACTCCCCACTTATGGTCACGGGCAAAAGACAGGCTCAACTTGGGGAAGAAACAAAATCAATTTAATTTACTACAAATCAAAACAGAAACAAAACACAAGGGTATTAGGAAGGGAAACCAAACATCAGAACAACCTCCCCCCACCCCTCCCGCCTTCCCGGCTCAGTTCACTATCGATGCTGTCTACCTCCTCCCCCTGGCGGCGCAGGGGAATCGGGGATGGGGGTTGAGTCAGCTCGCCGCACATCGTCGTTGCCGCTTCTCTCCTCAGGGGGGAAGATTCCTCTCTCGTTCCCTGCTCCAACGTGGTTCCTTTCCGCGGGATTCAGTTCCTCACAAACTTCCCTGGCGCGGGTCCTTTCCGCGGGCTGCTCTCCCGTCTCACACTGCTTCAGCGCGGTTTTTACCATGGGGTTACGGCCACCTTCGGGAGCCTCCGCTCCACCGTTCACCCCCCTGGGCTGCAGGGCCATCAGCCTCCTCAGGCTCCTCCTCCTCCCCCTCCACTTCCATGATTCCAGTGTCGGCAGCGATGTTCCTCTCAGGTTTCCCCCCCCCACTACCGGTTCCCCTTCTTAAATATGTTTCCCAGAGGCGCTACCACCGTCACTCCCCGCCTAGAGGCGGGTCCGACATTTTGGCGCGCGGGTCCGACATTTTGGGGCAGCGGATTCTTCCAGCAACTTCTTAAAGGGGCCGCCTCTGTAGCCCCCCTCCCCTGCCACCAAGGGAAAACCGCGCCACACAAACCCATAACAATGGAGACGGTCCATAAGGGACCAGGCAGTGGATGATGAGGAGAGCAGAGTGCCTGGCTAGTGGCCGATTCAAGCTGGTCAGGAGCCACCAGGACTCAGGGCCACGCACTCTGCATGCTGCCAGTGGTGATGCCTAGACTGCAGTGCTGGTTCAAATCCTGCCATGTGGCCTGCACCACCCAGCTTCATCACTTCATCCACACTGGAATGGAGCCTGTGCTGCCTTGGAGAAGCTACAACCAGGCTGGTGGGCCCTTTTTTGCAGAGTCATTTTTGCAGCTTTCCCGGAAGACCAAGGCTAGACCTGCTCTGGGCAGAGTGGTAGAGCTATGCTGCATGAGCTCCTGCTCTACAGATAAATGGACATCTCCCAAGCCTTCAATCCATCATGTTACAGATGAGATCTGCAGATATCTCTGCAGTTTGTGCTAACAGAGGCTATGGCTGGCTGGATGAACACTGTCCCGCTCCTGCTGCTGGCTAAACTGGCCTGGAGCCATGTCTTTTCAATCACAAATACAACATAGTCCTTAAATGAAGATAAAGAGTACCTAACTGGCAAGTGCACTTCCCAGCATTGCTAGAAAGTTAAGAAATGGCTAATCGCAATTTCAATGAGAAATGTCACTTCATTTGGTGCTTGTGTGTCTATGGGAGGTTCCCATGGTACACGGAAGAACTGATTTTAAAAGAATACCAAAGAAGCAGGATTGTATTTAGAAGAAAGAAAGAAAGAAAGAAAGAAAGAAAGAAAGAAAGAAAAGAACAAAAAAAGCTGTTTTGAATCATTTTCTGCTAATGCCCCAAGCACCTAGATTTCTGCAGTAGGGACAGCACAAGGTGGGAGAGGTAGAGTGTAGCATCAGGGCTTAAAAAAGCGACTACACTGAGCAATGCCTTGGAGTGCAGGTTAGTGACATGTGGCACCAGCAAAGCCCCACGGTCAGGAGAGGAAAAGCAATGACTGTGAGCTAACAGTTTGTGAGCCATCTCTAAACTCTTACACTAAAACAAGACTTGCCACCCACCACTTGGTTGTGCCAACCTTTCTAGCCAGGTGCCTTGGGAACTCCAGGACAAGCTGCTGATCCCCTTTGGGCCTGAGTTTCCCTTTTTGTAAAAATCAAATGCCATTTCTGCTTGTGTTCAGGAATGATCAGTGATGGACTTAGAAACATCTTGAGATGTGCAGAGAAAAGGGACTCTAGAAGAACAAGTCTCCTTGCAAAGTTGATATTTGGGACCTTGAGAAGGTGTGCAGGGGAACAGACAGCTGGGAGATGCACAAGGAGTCTGAGAGATCCTTTAGGTGAGTTTTTGGCCAAACCATAGTCCCCACAGTTCATGGGAACCACAGTGATTGAATCCAGCCATAACTTAGCTCTCTATCTGGCACATCTAGAAATTTATCACCTCCCAGCTTAGACAGCTGGGAAAAGGCAGGTACTGGCCTGTCATGCCAGCTCCTTCCTTTTAGTGGCAATATCTTCTTCTGTCTCCCATGCTTCTCTTCATTACCAAAATCCCCTGAAGACACCATTGATGATGGAGAGCCATTGGAGAGGCAATTAGAAAGAAGTTAGAGTGAATTACATACGCAGGGTTTATTTTCTGTTTTCTGCTATAGCTGCTGCCAATTATTGTGCAATTAGGCTGCCTTCATTAGCAAATGAGATTAAAATTAACATCGTTAATTACTCGTTCTGTTAAACAGGCGAAAGCAGGCATTTAAGGGGAAGATGAGGAGAAGGTTGTTCCTGGAGCAGATGCAGTAACATCCTCCATTTGCAACACTGTTTCTTCAAGGGTTGCATTGGGTTATTCAATTTCATCTAATACAGCAGGGAAAAGAAGTGTTTAAATTCAAGCCACTAATGTGAGGCCTTGCAAGAACATGTTACATGTTGCTCAAGAAAATCATCATCACATGTTGCAAAACACAAGCTGGTGGCCACAGTGAGTAGCCACTGGATTGTTCCCACCAGGGACTCGAGAGAAACCTCTCTTCTCAGTTGCTGGTGCACTAGATTGACTATCAACAGGGATTTCTAACAGGGTCTACAACCTGGCAAGCTGGGAGCATGGCTGACACTGCCAATGATGGTGCAATAAAGCCAAAACAGCCATTGTTATTTATGGCAATGTTTTCTTGGCGCTGAATGTTTTGTGGACACTGAAGAAGACTGCTTTCCTGGGCTCATGGACTGGAGAAGGAGGTCAAGGAAAGAGCAGCAGTGCTCCAAATTGATGGCGTTGTCTTTGCAAGGCAACTCAATGGTATTGCTTGCTGCAAAACTCAGATGCTGAGTAAGTACAAAGTGATGCCACTAATCTACGAGGTGACACTTTGAGGGTCCTGGATCATAGGGCTGGAAAGGATCTCAAGAAGTTACCTGGCCCAGCCCGCTGTCTCCATACAGAACTGATGCAACTGCATCATTTTTATCTGCTGTCTCTCTAGGCCGTTCCTGATGGTCCGCACCAATGCAGGCTCTGCCCCTCCTGAGACGTTATAGCTAACATTTTGCTTTCTTTATGCGCAGGATGGTTTCTCTAAGTGTTTAATTAGAACTGCAGTTGCCCAGTACTAGCTGCGCTGCTCCCCGTGAACACGGAAAAGCGATTATTCCCATTCTGTTTGCATCAGCCTTTTTCATAGTTAAGAACTATTCCTGTCTTGCCCGAGTTCCTCTTCTTTGGATTAAACCATCCCAATTTACTCAATCTTTTGTTGCAGATATGTCTGCTAGTCTACAGTCAGTCCTCCTTGCTCTGGACTCTATTCTATTGTTTTGCAACTTTCTGCACGAATTGTGCCTGAAACTGCACCCAGGCATCCAGCTGAGAGCTCTGTAACACTGGGCAGAGCAGGAACACTATTTTGTGTGTCTTGGTGGTGATAATTCTGTCTAGACTCTCCTGTTTGTCATTTTTCACAGCAACTTGACATCTCTCATTCACACAGTGATCAAAAATGAGCCCCAGTCTTTTCTGCAGGATTGCTGCCTAGTCAACTCTGTATTTCTGCATCCTGCATGTGAACAGT
Organism: Pandion haliaetus; assembly: GCA_013401275.1. Classification (NCBI taxonomy): domain Eukaryota; kingdom Metazoa; phylum Chordata; class Aves; order Accipitriformes; family Pandionidae; genus Pandion; species Pandion haliaetus. The sequence goes on along the minus strand of VYZV01044816.1, from coordinate 512,890 downwards.
TCATTATTCCTGCTTAGATGTAGAATCCAGTACTTATCTCTATTAAATCGCATCCTATTTCTTCCAAACCATTTCTCCAGTTTGTCAAAATCATTTTGAGAGAAATAGAGAGATTGCTAAGGTCCCTTGGAAAACATGGAGTGTAGTAAGATGGCCCTGAATTCCAGCTTGAACCTTGCCAGGTTGAATGTTTCCCTTGGACCTATGCCTGTCTCACCTTGCTCTGCAACACTTAAAAGCAAAATGTGGCCCCTGTGAGGGACATTGTCACAAGCTGACACACAGGCTGCCTCTTCAGATGTGCAGTGTATTGAACACTTGGAAACGTACAGCTATGGTTGCAGAACCACTGCTCAGGCTGCTCTCTGTGTGCAAACCTCAGTCCATACTGAAGTCCTTGCATGGTACTGCAACATCCCTCTCCAGCTTGGCCAAAGTACCAAAACCTACGAGCACTGCAAGCAAAAGTAGAGACTCCAAAACTGGACCAAAGACTTAGAAAATAGCTGCTCAAATGGACTCCTAAACTGACAGTCAGGATCTGCTGCATGGGTACCTGCCAGCCTGTCTGCTGGTTCTTTTCCTAATGGGCTCACTTTTCCATGTACAACAGATAGCAGCAGTACAGCTGCAGCTGAGAGCCTCTATGGATATGGGTAAGAGAAAGGAGGGGGAGTCCTTTATTAGATCTGCTTTGGAGTACACAAATCCTTGCATTAGGAATAGGAACATCAGACTCCAAGTGAATGAAATCTGAGGTCACTTCTTGTCTGCCCCCTTGCTTGCACATTCCTCTGCTCTAAAAATGCCAAGTGCCCCTCTGCCACACTGTCCAGTTCATAACATACATTTAAAAAGAAGCAGGCTGGCTGGAACAGACTCCACTAACTCCAAGCTCTGAAGAAGCATGTAGTGCTCAAATGCTTATGTGTTGTGTTTGGACCTGCTGGCTGATCTAATAGAATCCATTTACTCTCTCTGTAAGTTTTCTGACTTGCACAAAAGATGCACCACTTGTGAGCATTATCACCAGCAGCAGTGACTGCACAGCCCAAGCTGAGCATATATGGGCCGTGCCCAATGCTGGAAGCATCTGAATGCATTACATTTTTTGTTTTCCTGACACCCCTGTGAAGGTGGGAGGAGGAATTTTCCTCATATCTCAAGCTGGAAAACTTGGGCAGAAAGAGATTTAACAATCTACCCATGGTTAGTCATGAGCAGGAGGCCACTTGGGGAACTAATACTATTTCTTAGTCAGGGGAGATTTTCAGTGTCGATGATCTGTGAAATGTTTGTCTTGAATTTCCTTTGGACCCAGTACAGAGCAGTATCTTATTCAAAAGCTGTATTTAAGAATGGCAATGAACTTTATTACGTGTGTGCCGACAGCTTCACGGACACCTTCAATAAGAAAAGCAATCGGATTCTGAGCAATACAATACCTTGTGCATAGCAACAAGCCAGCTGGCTCTGAAAACTGTTTCTGCATGCAGACCTCATAAAAAAATGAAATGAGAAAATAACTAGACAGGACTAGGCAGGGAATTCTTCTGCCCTTGTGCTCCAACGGGAGTATACCCAAATTAACAGGCCTTTTCCACTGCTAATGACTCAGTGAAGATGTGGGAGACACAGGCCGCATCATCAGCTGGTGTAAACCAGCGTGTACCCGGAGATATTCAGGAACAACATCAAATTACATTCATCTTAGCATACAGCCCATCTTACCAGGAAGCTGACCTTCCTGTAGCACTGGGTTAAGCCAAAACCATCTCAGGAGTCCCTGGACCTTACCCGGCCCTCTGCTGGGAGGTGTGCTTAAGGATAGGGATGTTATTCAAAGCCTCCAGTTCAAAAGCCAGAGTGTTGTACTGCTACTGGTAAAATCCTTACCAATGCCAAATCATCCAGCATTGGGACTTCCATGCTCCTCTCTTGGGTTCAGCAATTCCTTGGAGAAAAGCTGAACTGAGACTGGCAGAGGAGAGACACACAAGGGAAAAACAAGTGGTGTGATGGGATCAGCAGGCTGGAAGGGACTGAGAAAAGGTGCAAAGGGACCCGGAGGTGTGCACAAGGCAGGGAAAAGATAGATGTATGTGTGCGGGAGAGAAAAATGAGAGCTAAACAAGTGATACAAAGTTTTTGTGTCAGACTCCTCCATGAGGGCAGATTTATCTGCCTTCTTTCTCTAGAAATTCATTAGGCATTTGTGCCTCCCTCTTCTCCCTGGCAACATGCTCCAGCTTTGTCCAGGAATGAAACAGTAATTCATGCCCATGTGCTTTCCTCTCCCAACAACTGTGAAACAATACAGCATCCTCCCATCCCAGCTCTGCTCTTTGTCTCAGGCTTCTGCAAGGGGCTGACGGGCACCAGCATCCTGGGAGTCTGCAGATATTCCTTGAGGAATTTGCAGACGAATAGCAGAAACTCTCTGGTCACACCACAGGTTGGTGTGAGATCTGACCCATAGGTCAGCAGCATAAATGCTTCCCTGGGAACAAGAGAGAAGATGCTCCAGGAGCAGGGCATGCTCTCTAGTTAGCATGGATAATTTATCTATAACTCAAGCTAAAGGAAATTGAAGTTGCCTGTTCCAACACTGCTTAATTTGCCAATGAACTGGCTATGGAAAGAGATAAGAAATAAGGTCTGAAATTTTAAAAGAAGCCATTAAAAAATACAGAAGTGAAGACCAGCCAAAATAAAGCCAAATGCATGTTTGTGAGCCGATAAGATTCTGAACGCTTTTTTCAGCAGCTGATAGCCAGAGGTATCAACAAGGTAGACAGATTAAATTCCTACAGGCATTAATTAAAAGAAGTCTGATGAGGAGAGAAATTAAGGCCCAAACACTGAGCAGATATAACTGTTATTTTTCTTCTTCAGAGAATTTTTAGCTCCAAACAACTGCATTGGGGCAAAAAAAGCTTGTGGATGTAAGGTGTGAGATGCAGATGGGAGATGTGGAAACACATCATGAAAGGATAAGGACAACTAGCTAGCTGAAACAAAAATAATACTGGGATTAATCTGGTGGTGGTGAAACAGTAAAGAAGAAAGATGAGAAGACCACTGTGGGCAGCCTACAAAAATATGAATGTAGAAAACGCAGTGAAATCCCAAAGATTTCAGTGGCCAAGGGTATGAGATTCCCAAGACAAAAGAGAGTTCAGCATAGCATCTCCTGGTATTCAGCTCCTCTGTGGGAAGAGATAGAAGGAGGCACAAACACGGTTATTATAGCTGAAACAGAACAGGAACCTGCTGAGATCAGTCACTCAGCTCTGTGTGTACAGAGTTCAGGAGAAACGAGAAAAATCTCTGGTTATGAGTTTCCTCACCTGCTTATAAAATTGGCTGTAGGGAGACAGTGTGTGCTTTGTGTGTAGCTGGCCAAGCAGGGATGTACAGAGCAGATGTCCCATGGACCTCAAGACATCTCTAGGCAGTGCTACCCCAGGACTAGACAGCCAGAGAGACCTGAGAGGAGGAATAACTTTGGAGAAGTTAGAATAGGAAGATATTAGGAGGAATAACCCCTGAGGTCGGGGACCAGCACATCCTGAGCAAACTCCTGGTTCTCCCACAGATGCCAGGCAGAAGGAAGGATTTGGGATAAGTCATTTGCCTTTCTCCTACTCTTCATCCTATTCATTTTCTTTCATACCAAATATTGTTTCTGTCTTAGTTGGTACATGCACAGTGCCAGGAGGTCTCTGCACCCTATGTTGAATCAAACAGGGCTTACTACACCTGAAAGATCTGTGGCTGCCAAATTTACTGTTCCACCTGCTGCAATAGCAGAGGAGGGTAGTGATTTTGTCTCTGCTCCCCTATAACATTTGAGTGGGTGAGTGCTTTTCCAACAGAAAACCCAGCTTGTGTGGAAATGTGTTGATTCACATTTAGCTGCAATCCTGTTTCCTCTAGAAGACACACCTAGCTGAAGCCAGACCAATTCCACTCACCACAATGCAGCACAGCTGACGTCTTGTGGCAGTCCCTTGAGGACATGTCTCCAGAAAAAGAATCACACAGCTGCTCATCTCAGCAACCAAAGTCACCACTTCTCTACTTTTTTGTTTTCTTTTTTGCTTTATTTACATTGTTTTCCCCCCAACAGGGTGACAGAACAGTGAATGCTTCATGGCAGGGAGGGATGGTATGGCAAAAGACTCACAAAGCACTCTAGTGTCTCAGAAACACCCGTGCTTTGCAGCTACAGCGCTGAACCCGTGATCGCATTATAATGCAGCTGCAATGTGCTACAGATTAAACACCAACTTCGAAGTTCACATGAGTGAAATGTCAGCTCAGGGGTTGATTTCATTCACCTGACATTCCTGTTAATAACAACGCCTAATTAGAAAGGCTTTTAAGCATCCGTTACATTAATTTAACGTGAAAATCTCATGGAGCTTTATTGGAATTTTTTTCCCCTGTAAAATTAACCCTGCAGGCTTGTTACACATGTTTTCATTAGGGACTGTGAGCAGTGGGGATACTTGATGAATTAGAATCAGCCCTTTAGTCTTTGAGTTTAACTTTGTATTCCAAGTTCTTTTATGCTGNTTGAGGGCTAGAAATCCAAATTCGCTGCTGCTGATTTCCATGCAATACAGAACAAAAGCCTGTAGTTCACAGCCTTTCATACCAGCTGGTGCTAAATTCTGGTCTGCAGACCTGCTCTGCTCCACGGAGCGCTTGCTGCTCACATGGCTTTTCTTCCACACTTCCAGCTGACAAGCCTTCTTTAAGGGAGCTGAAAAGCCATGATAAAGTTGCCCCAGCATTATTTTCCTTTCTAAGTGTGATAGATGCCATCTTAGCCAGGCCTGGGGCTTCTACCACTAAGGGCACAAAGTGCTCCAGCAGGAGCTAAAATATCAACCTCCTTTGCAGGGAGGGGAAGAACAGTGGCTATTAGAGATCATATGCTCCATGGCTCAGCAGAGAAAGGGACTAGCAGTCCTAATGGCCTCCACATTACACAGACCACTAATGCTCTTGCCACAGTCTCAAACTGACTGCAATTACACATGGCTTGGCCAAACGCCCATGGTACAAGCCTAATGCAAGTCCCCTTTGAAAGCTCTTCTATACCTTGAGAGCCTAAACCTTTGAAGAACATCCTAGGCTATTTCTAGCACTGGTATTCATTAAACTGCACTATGTTCAAGTTTGGACCTCCATTGAAACTCCCAGCTTGCTAGAACACAGAATAGGCTAGAATGATTTTAATGATGGATCCACTCAGGGATTTGAGGGAGAAAAGTTGGAGGAGCAGGTACAAATACTTGACTGGCATAAATCTGGAATTGTTTGACATCCAGTGGAAATCCGACATGAAACCAACTCCCCTGTCACACAGACTGTGTTACTGAAATTGAACCTAACTGGCAAAAGAATCACACTGTCACAGTAATGGAGGAGAACATACACATCACCTTGTTCTCCAGCAGGCCACGGCAGGATGGTTTCCCTTGTTATATTTTATACTGCTGCAGCTTCACCAGATCTACAATTCCCAGCTGATTTCACCTCTCCCCACAGTAAACTACCCTATTGCCTAATGCAACAGATGTAAGAATATTTTCCTGATAACCACAGAGATTTCTCCTCTTATTAAGACTTTCCCTTGAGTCACTGAACATTAATATTTCCCATCTGTAGTATTTATCCTATTTCAATATGCAGACACTTATGTCCCTCCTAGTTGTCGCTTTGCCAAGCTGCACATAATTAGATTTTTTTAATCTTTCCTTGTTAATCAGACCCTTTGAACTCTCCCTACCCCCAATAATTTTGTTGCTCTTTCTTGAGCTTCTTAAGTTTGTCAATACCCATCTCATAATGTGGTGTGCAACACACACAATGAATGCAGTATTACAGCTGTCTCACAGAGAAACAAGTATGACCCTGGCCTCTATGCATACAGTGCCAACAGTCTTTCTCTGCAGCCATAGCACATCTAATCCTTTCCCCTCTACAATCCCCAGATCCCTTCTGATCATCTTCTGGCGCAGAAGTCCTCCAAGGCTCTGTTGAAGATGATGGAGATCTCTTCTGCCAGCTCAGTGCTCTGCTACCTCCCTCCTACCACTCATCATACAGATCAAGTTATTAACTCAGAACCCGATTGGCAGAAAAAGGAATATACAAGGATAGGAAATGAAAGGCATGCAGAGGTTTTGTATGCAAGTTTAGCTCCTCTGTATGCTATTACATTGGCATTGCCTAAGAAACTACTACAGTTTGCTCCCTGATGAGAATTTGTTTCTGGAAACCCGTCCTGCCTAATTTCCTAGACTTCAAAAGCTGCATCCTTTGAATAACAGGCTCCTCAGCTCCCCTCTTTCTCAAACTGCCCTCTACTAAATAGCTTCTCCTTGATCCTTCCCAGCTGCTCAGTAGCGGCTGCCTGGGTTAACCTCCTTCTTGCTGTCATGGGGCAAAATCTACCCACTGCTCTACATAGAAGCAGGCTTGGGCCAAGAACCTTCAAACCTGATGTGAAACCTCTGTTTGGATTAAGACAGTGAGCGAGATTTCAGCTGAATAACATCTGGTTGTGAATTCCTATTAGGAGGCTGTTGCCATCTGCTGAGAAAATTTTGACACACACCTACCCCTCCGCCTCTCTCCCAATTGCTCTGACAAGTCCACCGGGACTGGAGCTCCCTCCTGCTAAGAGCAGACGGAGGCTGTAAAAGGATTAGGAGTGGTCTAGAAATTCTGCTATTAGAATAGCTTTGGAGTCTAGAATTGGATAAAAAGCACTGAAACTCAGGCTGGCTGGGTTTCCCTGTCATTTACATCCTTCTGATGATGCTGTCTCATGATGCTGTTTCTCATCCCCCCTGTGGATGCTCTATGTTGAGATTTTGTAGCGGCTGAATCTCACCACCTGAGCTGACAACGCTTTATCTCAGCAGTTCAGCCAAGCAAGAGGACTCGGAGCAGGTGACAAAGGCTGAGATGTGCCTGCTAATTGCGTGCATGCTGCTTTTCCACAGGATGGCAGGGCCTGAAAAGTGACAGACTAAAAAAAGCTTAAACCTAAAAAAAACCCTGACCCACAAATTACCTAACAAGTCTTCAGTCATTTGGAAGGGGAAAATGAGCCTATTTCTGAGGATTTCCCCCAAATCAGGGAAGAAAACAGGTGTAAAGGCATGTCAAAAGCAAAAGATGCTGAGAGATGATAGAGTGGGAATAACTAGAGGCTGAGCTTCTCATACGGGACATAAACCTCTGAGTTCAACTCCTGTCACAACCTGTTCCCTGCCTGTAGAATAGGGATGCCGATACCACCACAGGACAAATCCACCTAAGATGGGAGGATATACTTAGCAGAACTTCCACTCACTAACAACAGAAGGTGGGAGGACATCCTCCCCCAGGGACTCCCAAAGCCTACAAGGCCAAGCAAGGCTGGCTTTGAGGGAGATAAAAAGGCACTTCACTGCCTGCTTGTCAAGGGGCTGGAGGTCCACAAGGTGAAAGTGCTGTGGGAAGCTCAATGATTTGAGAGCAGTGAGGGGCTGGACAAGGCTTTTTGCTCTTGCTGCACTGGAGAATGGGGTAATGATAGTGTGGCTTCTCTTGTTTGTCAGCTAGCACAGCAGCAGCCCCGGCCCCAGTTTTCTTAGGCCTGTCTTCTGCCAGCAGGCTGTGAAGGGATTTACATAATAACGTGCCTATTTTAACCTTGCTTCATTGACTCCTGACAAGATACAGTATTTTTGATTAAACAGCTTCCTAGGAAGGAGCTGCTGCCTTAAACTACTCGCACTCTCTCTGACCCCATGCGATCTCATTAGCAGTCCCCTCAAACACCATCTGATGGCATCTTAAATTCCTCTTTTCCTTATTCCTCTAAACGAGCTCTTCAGGGTAGGGCAGGGCCCTCCTTACCACCATGCGGTGTCCAGCTCCGTGGCACCTAACCCTGGCCAGGGCATTCTGTCACTGCCATGGCATCAGCCCTTCTGCATCTCTGACCCCATTAGTCCCAAGACTGACTTTCTCTCCAGCTGCTTCCCTCGCTCAGTCCTTCTTCTCCTCCTTTCTTCCCCTATCAATCTTTGATCTGCCTTTTCAGTTTCTCTTTATCTCATACCATCTGTCTCTTTCCTTTCTGCCTTCTTTTTTTCCTTTGTCTACTGACCAGCCCAACAGAGACAGATAAATCTCTCAAGCCAAGGAGACCACGTCCTCCATATATATTTGTGCGACAGTCAGATGCTACAGCGACAAAGATCAAATCACCAGCTAGCTCGACAGAGAGATTCAATAAAAGCAGAGAGTTATATTGATAGGAACAAGGCAAATGGATAGTTTTGATTTTAGTAGATTATTGACTGCTCAATAGAGGCAAAAAAAAGGCTTTCCAGCAGCATGGCTTAGAGAGCAACTCTTCCTGATGCAATGCAGCCAAACAAGAGGAGTGAAATATGAGACAGGGAGCACTCTGTGGCATGTCTGACAGTCCCATCATCTGTGTGAGGAATGGCCCTCCCCGCCGGATGAACCACTCGTAATACATATGAAAAAAGATGAGATCTGCTTTCAGCTAAGCCTGAAGCAACCCGGGCTGCGCAGAGAATTGGGGTGCACTCCCACATAACTCCCCTGTTACATTCAGGTATCACAGAAAGACTCCCCATCTCTCAGAAGAGTCCTGTCAGCGTGGAGACAACTGGTCTAAGCAAATACAGAACTATGTAGGACGCAGGGTGGTGTTTCTCTTCAATCTGACTCTAAATACAGTGCGTGTCTGATACTTACATGGCACTCATGAATCACCATGGTCTCCGAATGGCTGATAATCTGCAGTGAACGTATCCTCACTGCTCTTTTGCCTGTTTAATGTTGGGAACTGAGAAACTATGGGATGTTCTGGTTCCCAGAGGAATCTGGGTCAGGGCAAGAAATCATCTTTGGTTATGGCTCTTTACTGTCCAAATCGCTCAGTGCTGCAAACTCCACGTTTCCCCATGATCACATTTTGCACACAGATTATTTGCTTACAGTCCTTCTGTAAGAGAGGAAGAAATTCAGATGCAAAGCTCAGACAGCAAGAGTTTACCTGCAAACACATCCCTGGAGGAGGCTCAACGCACCCAGTGAAAGTTGGGGAGATAAGGTCTGCATAAGGAAACATCAGGTATGAGGCTATGGGGTAGCAACAAACCCCACAATCCACATCTGTCTTGGAGAATCAAGAGCCAGGAAGATCTCTCTTACTGTGATGTTACCCCAAAACGTTCATGGGAAAGTTGGTGCATTTCTTCACCCCTTCCATACCAGCGAGTGTCAACTGCACTAATATACTGGGTAGCAGATCCAGTGTCCAGCAGGCTTTTAGACCCTCCAGCATCTCCAGCTCTCTTCCAGCCCACCTACCCATCAGCCTGGCAGCCCAGCCAACCACAGACCCACACTTCTTGCTGTGGGATGGGTCAGAAGGGAGCAGATGAAGGAAAGCAGTCGATTCATCCTCAGCGGACCTATGGACATTCGGCTGTGTATCCTCTCACTGAGTGCCACAACGCGGGCTGTGCTCAGTCTTGGGAGACAACGTCACAGTGGACAGTGAGTATGGTCACCAAACAAATGGACACCTTGAGCTTTTCCAGCCATGCAAACCAGATTAGCAGCTCCGTTCTAGCCAAGTCCCTGGACGTCCCCTGAGTACCTGCGGGACCTGCTGAAAACAGCCAGGAAATCACAGGAGAGGTTTCAAATTTGTATTGTGCCTCAGACCCGGTTTCATGCCAGGGAATGTCCTGCAAACAGCAGCCTGGCAGAAGGAGGCGGGTTGACCTCCAAATGCAGTGACTAACCCAGCCCTGAACAGGAGCAATCAGAACAGAGGAACAAGGATCAAATCACTTCACCTCAAGACCAGCAAGAAGCAGCAGCATTTAGTGAATATTAAATAAACAAAAATGACAGGAGGTTGCTAAAGCATCTGAGAGCCCGGAACACTGCAGATGGGGTCAGGAGTCATGCGGAGCCATCTAGCACATTGAACAGGATTAATTGAAGCACCAGCAGGCTGAAAAGCTGGGAAGGGGGCATGAGTATGGGGTGTGAAGGATATTTCAGCTCTCTCTGCCTAATTTTAGCCAATTAGCACTCATCCAAGGAACAGGGGAACCGTAAGTGCTAAATAACAAGAGTGTGAGCTCAAGTGTGAACAGGTAGAAGCAGGAACAGAGCGCGCCACTTTCAGCAGCATCTATGTCAATATTCAGAAATGGAAAAACACCATGAAATTATTTCTTCTGCATTATGGGAAAGGAAGGAAATCTTACAGTATAAACACACTAATGGGCTACACAGGGATCTGAAGGAGGATTGTTGAGGTATTAGAGCAGGCTGCATTAGGGAAAAAAAGAGCAAGAAAAGAAACAGGATTTTCAGGGAGATTTCATCCAAATCGATTAAGTGAGAAATGTAAAGGGGCAGCATTCCACGGGGATGGAGACAGTAATTGGCCCAAGCAAGTCCCGACAGAGAAAAGCACTCAAAATGCATGCTGGAAAGTAAGCACGTGGCTGATGTTTCCTTTGGTCAGAGCCCAGAAGAGACCATGGAGAGAAAAGTTTCTCTTATGGTAATCCTCTGCACAAATCTAGGAAGCCTCCCCTATCTTCCTTCACATCCCTCCTTAAAAATCACTGCTACTGCAATGCCTATAAAACACCAACAGTCCCTAAGCAGCTGGTGCAGCAGGACCAGAGCTTATCACAGTAATCAGATATTGGGTATCACTGTTCCCATGTGCAGGTCCGTGTTCCTTGTGTTGACTTGCTGTCATCTCAAACTAAGCTCTTTGGGATGGAAACTGTCTTTAGGTTCAAAGTGTGGTCCAGGTGGAGGGTTCAGGTCTCCAAGGTGAGGCAAGGAAACACAGCACACAAGCTCTCCACAGACAAGGGAGGGCCACTCCCGCAAATAGAATGCAGAATGCAAAACTGTGGCCAGGATGAAAGTAGGTCCAGAGGGAAACAGCACACAAGCTCTCTGAAAGTGTCAGATAGAGACTGTCACTCAAATGCTGCATGTTTCTCTCGCACCAAAATATTTCTGATTTCTTCCCCCAGGAAAAGCAAAGAAAACACTTTTCCCTGTTTTTTTATTTCCCTCTTTTTAGAAAAGGAATGAAAACTCAGACCGGGAGAGGAAAAAAGCATCTGAAATGGCCAAATCCAGTTTTTTAAAATGCATTACTAAAAAAAAAAAAACCATTTGAGTCATGGGGGAAGGCTCATTAAAAGCAGCTCCTGACTGCTCCCAACTAACCTCAGTGGACAAACTTTAGAACAAGATGGGATAGACATGAGGAAGCTGCACTCTGGAAAATAGCTTCATCTGTCTCCATGGGTCCACAGGTAACACTGGCTTGGTTTACAGCTGAAGAACTGGACAAGATTATAATCATGGGCCTTCTTTGTCACTTGCAAAGCAGACTGGCAGTCAGCTCCCACTGTCCTCTGTCCCATGTAGATGTGCAGAACCAGCATCTCTCAGGTGAATAAAACGGCAGGTCTGCAGGGATCCTGATTCTGCCTATGTGTAACTTACGGCCATTGTGCAGAATAGCAAGGTCTCTGCAGAGGTCTTGTCAGGATTAGGGTTGTATTTTGACACCTCTGGCTCTGAAATGTCTTAGGACTGACTATGGAAGAAAGCACTATTTTTTATGTACTATTTCTGTATTTCTGGTTGTGCTTTCTGTCAAGTATTCACAAAATAGGTGATAGAAGGTTTGTAAATGATTAATAGGTGTTTTAATGAATGACTAATCAATGCTTACAGATTACTATAAAGCCCAAACAGTCAATAGGTTGCTTATAATATTCTGTAATACCTTCTCCTGACATGCTTATAATCACCTGCTAAATTATGCTACTCATGTCTACAATGCCTGTTAATCATTTATTAATCTTTTATAAGCCACTTGCAAATGAAAGCATAATATAAAGCATGAGATCCTTTTCCTTCTGCCATCCACGAGCACCATACTTTCTGGGGTTTAGGGAAGTATCAGTCAAGAAGAGACATGATTTGAGCCAAAACCTAAGTCTTTGCAGCACTGCTGGGCTACAGGTAATTCACCACCTTCTGCAGGATTTGAGAGGAGAGCACGAATGGCAAGGCCAGCTGGTAGTTTTGTGGTTCAGATGATGTCAAAGTGATGTTCAGAAAAGATGAAATAGTCATGCACACAAAAGCTTCAGGAAGAAAATCCTCACAGACAGAGAGGGAGGAATTAACTTCAAGGCTTAAAGCAAGGAAAGGAAAAAAATTTTATCTGTAAGGACAGAGGACTGAAGCAAATGGACCACAGGCAGGTGAAAATAACCAAAAATCGTTCCAAGTAATCACAGTAAAATCAAAAGATGCTCTGACACAAAGCAAGTATGAGAAAAAGAATTGGTAACACAACAGCCACGTATTTCTCCCCTCAGATAAGACCAATTTTTATAAAAATATATATGTATTCGCAAGATCATACCAGGTTAGTTGGAGCCGTGAGAAGCTGCCTCTGCTTCATCACTAGATCCCCAGAGCTGACAGCTAGAGGCTGCCATTAAATTCTCTTTCAAATTTCTTACAACTGCAATTACTTAAAACAACCCATTTTTAACCACTTCCAGAGCAACACTCTACACAATGTGTTACAACAGGATTCATCTCAACCTCTGTCACTACCTACTCAGGACCACTCTGTGGAAATCCTTCTCCCAATCCATGCCTGTGGAAGCAGTCCAGAGGACACAGAGCCAGTGGCTGCAGGTTGAAGCGGACAATTTATCCAAATCACCCAAGTGATGAGGCTTTAAGCAGTACCTGGGCTGTAAAACTGCCCAGCCTGGCCTCTTTTTGCCTGTCTGCCTGTAGACAGCTATTGCTTCTTGGCTGTTCCTTGTTACATCTTTGTACAGCACCTAGCACTGCCTGACCCCACCGAGTTGGGACTACTCAGTGCAACTGGAAGCACTGAAGAAGCCTCAGGAAAGGCAGCGACACAGAAAAATCAATTGAGGGGTAGGAGAAAGCATTGAACACGCTTTCATGTGGCTCCCTGTGTGCAAATTTTCCAGGGTCTAATAATGTGATTTAGCTCCAAAGACTGCCTTTTTCTTCAACAGGACACTAATTTAGAATTTCTCTTCTGCCTGTTTTCACCAAACATGTAGGAATTTCACCTCTCTGAGCTCTTCAGCACTCTTTCAAATTTGTTTGAAAACCAACAGATTTATACATGGGGTGTACCAAGCAGACACACATGCACACAAAGCTGATTTAAAATCCTTATTTCCCTTGGGCAAAACCTACAGCCTGTCCCAGCCTTGGGGAGCTGTCTCAGTTTTAGGCCAATGCTCTCAAAATTGTGCAAGAAGTCACCAAATCCTCTTCTTGCTTGCTGGGCAGCAGAGAAAGTTCATTAAGTAGGTGTCATCATGTGTTGCTCCTTCTTGATCCAGAAGATCCTTGTGGTTTGAAATGCCCTAATTAGCTTGCATTAATGTCATGGTTTAACACCAGCCAGCAGCTAAGCACCATGCAGCCGCTCACTCACTTCCCCCCCACCCCGTGGAATGGGGGAGAGAATCAGGAAAAAAAAAAGTAAAACTCGTGGGTTGAGATAGGAACAGTTTAATAGAACAGAAAGTAAGAAAATAATAATGACAATAATAACAATAATAAAGTGACAACAATAATAATAAAAGAATTGGAATATACAAAACAAGTGATGCACAATGCAATTGCTCACCACTTGCTGACCGATGCCCAGTTAGTTCCCAAGCAGTGATCCCCCCCCAGGCCAACTCCCCTCAGTTTATATACTGGGCATGATGTCCCATGGTATGGAATATCCCTTTGGCCGGTTTGGGTCAGCTGTCCTGGCTGTGTCCCCTCCCGACTTCTTTTGCCCCTCCAGCCTTCTTGCTGGCTGGGCATGAGAAGCTGAAAAATCCTTGACTTAGGTCAAACACTACTTAGCAACAACTGAAAACATCAGTGTGTTATCAACATTATTCTCATACTGAACCCAAAACATAACACTGTATTAGCTACTAGAAAGAAAATTAACTCTATCCCAGCTGAAACCAGGACAATTAATTTCATTCCATTGTTTCATGCCCTGCTCCCTTCTACACCCCAGGTTGGCTTTGGGTGCTCTGCTGTGTCATCTACTGGAGGCATGTGCTTGCAGCACAAAGTACTGTGAGGAGGAAAAGAAATCTGAGTGAGTCTAAATTAAAAAAAAAATAAAAATAATAAAATACAATTCCCTTGATCAGTATGCCTGTCATTTTAGCGGCATTAAATACATTAAAATGGGATCTGCACACCAACTTAATTAAATGAGCCAATTGAAAGTTGCTGCCAAGTATTAGTTTAAGGTAGAAAATACACTTATTTTGGAGCTTATGCAGATTGAATATGTAGGGCCTTGTGGGAAATGCTAAGCATTTTTTTTGGAAGACTCACAGTTTGGAAATTTATTGCAGTGATCTGAATTTTGTTTCATTACGAGTGTCAAGCACAATCACAGTTAGAAGAAGTCTCTTGGCTGCTTCCCAGGTTACAATATCCCTTTTAAATTGATCTTTTCTTCAAAAGTACTGCTGAAACGTATCCGGCTATCAGTGCCCGGGGCAGATGATGCATATTTGCCCACCAAAGAGGCATTTCAGGCTCTGAAAACAGAGCAATTATGGCATTAAATGTGAGATGATATTTCGTGTCCAGTATCATTGCCTGATCTTCGCTCTTAGGTGACGTGTGGCCAGCTGCAATGTGATTACTGCAATGGAGCGCCTGGAACATGTAGCAAAGCTCATAATTTATTCTGGGCCTTTCTTATCCATGTAACACTGCAATCAAGAATTAGTTGAATAGCAGAACAATTGATTTGAAACTATTTCCGTAAATCAAACCACCAATTTCAGCTCGCTGCCGGTCTTACCCGGAGATGTGTCACCTCATTGTCTGTTGTCTGGAGGCGCAGCAGAAACCGAGGCTGCCTCAGCTGGGTTTAAAAGTTGGGGAAAATGGTGATTTTAGAGGCAGATCTGTGCAGTCAGGTTTCAAGCAAGCCATTGGAAGAAATGCTTTTTTAGCCGGGCTAATACTTTTCCTCTAACAAAATTAAACCACTTTGCTTCTGTGTTTTCTTACTGAAACATTTCTTTGACTCAGAATGAAAGTGGTTATTATTTTTCAGTGATATATTTTAAGATCTGGGTGTGGGGTTTTTTTAATGGGAAATTTAGCAAGCCTTTAAATACAAATGTTGTTCCAAACTGATGAGTGGAAAAGTTTCAATTCACAAATATCAGATGTTTTTATTTTTTTTCTGATGTTTCATTTCCACCCCACTCTGAAAATAATAATTTGGGGTATTAGCATGGATTCAAACATTTTACTGAAGTCCTCATCTGATGTCATTTTTCTCAACTTTCAGTATTTTGATAAAATTTCAAAACTGGGAGGCTGGTAGGTCAAAATCAAGGAAAAAAATCTCCATGGCGCCTTTTTTCCTCATGGTCTTCATTATGCAGCAGCTTGCAATTTTCACTTTAAGAAAGGTTTGAATGAAAACTTCACTCTTAGCTACGTTGCCTGAGACGAGCAAGCACAGTGATATCCATTTTAGACACTCAAAGATCCACAGAAATTAGGAATGGCTCAGCTCCCCAGAGCAATGCTCAGCCTCAAGGGGAGCACAAAGTTGAGGCACAGTTTCCAACGCCGATTCTGGCAGATCTGTGCTGTCTGCAGTCTCCCGATGGTGTGAAGACCAGGAAGGCATCTTGGGGACAGCCTTTCCCAGAGGTCACAAGTACCTTGTCAGGCAGAGAAAATCACAGCTGATGATTATTTGTGAGGAATAATTCACACACTTTGGCCCTGCCTGCCCTGCTCTTCTAGCATCGCTTCCAGCCTCTGTTCAGCTTTGCCTGATTCAAGTCAGACACCTACAGGTTAGAGAGTTCTGCTGTTCCTAATTAATCACCTCCTGAGCTGACTTGTCTCTGCTGCCTTGGAGATCATTTAAGGAGCATGGCTCACTTAGCCGATTCGCAGCACAGTGCCAATAGAGCAGTTGTCCAAATGTTAGGTAGCCAAGCCAGGCAGAGTTTAGAGGATGGCTGGTCTGAGGACATTGCAGTCCACCAGCCTGGTTAGCACTGGTCACACACTGGCAAGGATCGGCTGCTCAGATCACCGCTGGGGAGCTCAGGGGGTGCTGCCGACGGCCATGAGGGTTCTTTAGGCCGAGGTTTCCACCAGGGTCCAGATTCATTTCAATGGGACACTTGAAAGGTTAAAACTGAGCTCCAGGCACCCTCAAGTCCCATGGCTGTGCTGATCATGACAAGTGCTGGGCTTTAGCTGACCTCACTCCATCGTCTTTCCATTAGGCAGTTGAGATATCATATTGTGGCAAAGTCAGCTCAGAGATCTCTGCTGCCTCTGAGCAAACCTCTGCCCAGGCTGAGTTTGCTTCTCATCTCATTCACAGGAGCTAGGCCCAGATTGCCCCACCCTCCCCTAACCGCCTGTGTATTGGGTCTGGCTGAGATGGAGTTTATTCTCCCCATAGCAGCCCTTGTAGTGCTGTGCTCTGCACTGGTAGCTAGAAAGGTGTTGATAACACACCAGTGTTTTGGCTACTGCTGAGCAGTGCTGGCACCACATCAAGGCTGTGTCTCCAACATTTTCGCCCCCCTCAACAGCAGGCCGGTGCTGGGCAAGATCTTGGGAGGGGACATAGCCAGGACAGCTGACCCAAACTAACCAAACAGATATTCCATACCATATGACATCAGCTCAGCTATAAAAGCTAAGAAAAGGAAGATGGAAGAGGGGGCATTTCTTGTCTTCTGAAGCAACCACTACACGTACTGAAGCCCTGCTTCCCAGGAAGTGGCCAGACATCGCCTGCTGATGGGAAGTAGAGAATAACATAATTTGTTTTCCTTTGCTTTTGTGCGTGCATCCTTTGCTTTCACTTTATTAAACTGTCCTTATCTTGACCCATGACCCTTTTGTGATATTTTCTCTCCCTGGTCTAGCTGAGGAGGGAGAGTGATAGAGTGGCTTTGGTGGGCACGCGGCGCCCAGCCAGGGTCAACCTACCACAGTCTACTAAAAAAAATCCACAGAGCCATGAAACTTGTGTCAAAGGGATGATGTGAAGACCAGCAAGTGCACCCAGCCGCCCCGCTCGTGGGAGCCAGGGGAAAGCAGACGTCAGCCAAGCAGGGCTGCTGTTGGGCTGGATGTGCGTTGCTCCCAGGCTCTGCCAGGGACAAGCCATCCACGGCAAGGGGGACACTGTCCAGCTGGCTTCCCGCAGCTCACCAAAGCTTACATGGCACGGTTGGTTAAGTGTGTCTCTAGCTCTCTCACTTTTTGTCTTACAGTGCTCTGTCAGATGCACAGACACACCATCTATTCATGCTGCAGGACACAGTTTACAAAGAAATACAAAGAATTTCCATCTGTGACATCTACCTGTCCCTATCTCTTCAACCATCCATCTCTTCTCTCAGCTGGATGGGAGTTATCAGGCTAAACACAGGTTTCTACAGAGTAAACATCTACCCTGCTCAAGTCACCTTGGGAGTCACAAAAGCACCTGTCATTGCTAGCAGAGACAGGAGAGTGTTTTTTCTCCTCTAAAGTGGGCATCTGCAGCTGGGCACATGAATCAGACCCTCAACGTGCCCATTTTTCTCTCCAGAGTACCCAGGGAGTGTGAGCAGCTGGATCAGAGGGAGGTGCTGACACTGCAAGGATCTGAGGTTGTGTGTGATGTATCCCACCCTCTGCCCTTACCCACTCCCTTGTCTACTGCCCTGTCTGTCACCAGCTGCCTGTCAAAAAGCAATTGGACATGGTCGTGGAAGACAAAATCCACTATGGGCTACCAAAAACCAGGGGAGCACCTCCAGCTCAGCACATCCTGCAAATCACTGGAGCCTGGGAGACCCTCCTAGGTGGACTGCTCCCTTCTGTGCTCTCCCCAGAGCAGCTGCTGTTGGCCACTGACAGGAAGAGCTTACGGTGGGACTCAGCAGGTCCCTTCTCATGCTTAGCCATGCAGATCCCCTGGTTCACCCAGTGATCTGTGCCTGCATCCTCAGAACTACACTAATCTCTCTCCATGCCTGATCCTTTTTTCCTTTTTCTTTTCTCTTTTCTTTTCTCTTTCCTTTCCTTTTCTTTTCTTTTCTTTTCTTTTCTTTTCTTTTCTTTTCTTTTCTTTTCTTTTCTTTTCTTTTCTTTTCTTTTCTTTTCTTTTCTTTTCTTTTCTTTTCTTTTCTTTTCTTTTCTTTTCTTTTCTTTTCTTTATTTTTTTTTTTTTTCACCAGAAGTTATCCAAGAGTCTCAGAACTGTTCTCTAGCACACACATACACCGTGTTCAAACACCACAAGGGCAGGGTTCAGGCACACCAACGGTATAAAACAAGCATTTTTCAGTGCAGCCTGCAAACCCTGTGCACTTCTGGGAACAGTTCAGGATCTTCCATGAAATACAGGGGACCTCCCAGGCCAGGATCTGGCACCAGGACCAGTGCAGCAGCAATGCAGAGAAGCATTTCTGGACAAAAAGCTCCTCATACCCTGGGATAGGGAAGGCACACGGAACCTGCTCAGTGCTGGCTTTAGAAAATGAGCAGAGAGTTGCACAAAGCTTCTAGACATGGGGATCCTCCCTACCAAGGTTAGATAAAGTACCACAGGGGCTGATCCAGCTCCAGTCATGTCAAAGGAGTCCCATGTATCCTAGAAGTCTAACAAGCTTGCTCTTACATTACTAGGACAGCCGACAAGGAAATGATGGACAAGAGGAAGAATTAGGAGAGTGAGGAAGGTTATGCACAAGCAACCCAGGGCAAGGTACAGTAAAATTCCATATCTGTGTCCTTTCTCCCTGTTCTTTACCTCTCTCAGGTCTCTGCCAATCCTTTCTTCTCTTCTTTGCTCCTCTTTTCCCTGACTAAGCCCCACTAGAGACATAACCTTATAGTGCTGAGACGTAGGCTATCTTTACTCCATTGTCTGCTGACCCCTCAAGGGAAAAGCCAACTTCAAGACAGGTACAAAACCAGAAGTAGCTCCTTTGATCCCACCTCCACTGTCTGGGTTTAGTCCTCCAACCAGCTCAGCATATTATTTTAACTACTACTTACTGCTGATAAATGGTTTCTCTGCTTGCCATGGGTGAGTGAGCAAAACTGCTCATTCCAGCCAGGCCCAAAGAAAACGTGCAGAGAAACCGTAAGATTGTGTACTGACCTTTCAGACAATATGTATGCTAGTAAATACCAGCCAGCCTCTCGAATATTAAACAGGCCACAGCCAGCCCTGCATTTCCTATTACCCCAAAGTCCTTCAGACTACATCTTGAGTCCAGCCCTGCATCTGCAATGACCTGCCATTTCTTATACTTCTCTTCCATGTTGGACTTTGGGGCATTGTCCAGCCCTGATGCAGTGACTTTCTGAACTGACTCCTGTCACAACTGCCACCAGTTCCACCACAGTGGTGAACAGTGCAGAACAGCCACTAGCAGCACGAAACCCCCGGGAGACCCCATCCATATGGTCCAACATCCCTCAACATTGTGTAGTTGTCCAAGAGCTGCCATAAGGCCCAGGACTCTACTCTCTTTCCTGGAAAACCCTTCAATGGCTGCCCAAAATCTTCACTGTACTTTCCCATCATTACCTCAGAGAATTAGGTTAATATGGACCAACATGCACTCCAGAGCATCACAGAGAGGGGAACTTTGCAGAATACCTTTTCTCAACCCTTTTACTTCAAGAGCTTTAGACAATCCTCCCATGTGAGAGTTATTATAACAGGATGTATCCTCACTACAGAGTCACAGTCCACCCCAGGACACCTGCAGGCCTCTTCCAGACCTGCATGTTATACCATGTATCATGTTATGCCTATGCCATACTATATACCAGGTGTCATTTCTATCCATGCCTGCTCCCTCTGCAGTGGACTTATTGTAGCCAAGAATTGGCTTGAGATCCACAAATGAAACAAGCCCACTCAGAGTAGAGCTGGCACTGAATTTTGTTGCAGCTTTTTAAAAATCTCGTTCACCTTTTTCCCCAGCTCTGCACTCTGATTCCTACACTTTGTGGAATCAGGTGGACTGGAAAACATAAAACAGGACCAAAGCTGAGGATTAGCCTTGGGGAGATGGCTTCCCCATTTGCCCATTTGACCTCTTTGTGGCTTCCCAGGCACCTGTTGCTGTTCCCTGTAATTTGTCACAGATAATGTTTTATTGATGAGTGTCAGTATCTCCTCCTTGCTGGTACTGATGGATGCTGTGCCATCTTATCAGTATGCCAGGCAGCCCTTAGCCCATGAGCTATCTATCTCACATGCAGTCTCCCTCTCACGGTTGGTCCCGACCTTCCCCACACGGGAAGGAATAACAATTACAAGGGGGTAGGAGGTCTCCTGAGAGCAAGCTAATTTCTACAAAGGGTAGATATGACCTCAGAGAGAGCCCCCCACTGCCTCCCCCTCTCTGCTCTGTCCGTCGGTGCGTGGCTCCTACACCATTCACAGCAAGGAATGTACGTGCAGAGGCAGGGTCAGCCTTGCTGACCAGTGACATAACCTTCAGAAACAGCCCTGGATCTGGGACACGCAACACGCTCCTGGGGAAAACAAAAGCAAACAGCAACTCTCAGTGCCCAGTGCAGCTCTCAGCCAGAGATCTCCACTTGCCAATTAGATTTCCTCCACCAATTTGCACAGGGAAAGACGGAGAGGAAAAGCCAGATGCTGCTGGGCATGCAGAATAAATTCGATGTGTGTGTGTTTAAAGCACTAATAACACCCTTCCTGCTGAAAGAGGGAAAAGACTTTCTCTTAATCCCTCCTTGCATCAGTAATCAGAGAGAGGAGCAGATGGTGCCAGAAATACAGTAATATGCCCATTAAAATAACCTCAGTAGCTGATGACTTAGCACCAGACCCCATGCAGCAAACACCTTTATGAGAGCCCTGCTCCAGCAGAAAACAGTGGCTCATGCAATAAGGCTGAGGAAGTAAGAACTCACTAGGAACGAACCAGCTACATTTCAACAGTAAGGCCAGAGCTCTCACCCATAAACTCCTTGTTAGCAGATGTGCTCAGCAAGAAAGATTTGCCCTCCAGGCATATCTACACAAGGTGCATGTCCCATTCTCCCCCTCACTGACACTAGTCTGTGCCCAGATGGACTCTCTGTCTCCCAGCTGAGTGGTGAGCATCTCCAGCTCTGCTGCTGCGCCTTCCAGAGTCCATTCATCCCTCAAGAGGAATAAGCAGATGGACAAGAGGCTTTCCAATGATGGATTTCTTTTCTACAATTCCCAGTGCAAGGTCCATACATACGCAACCCTCTTTCAACCAGATACAAGTCATACCATTAATTTCTCAGTGGATTTTCAAGTTTTTGTCCTACTGCATCTGTCCAGAAATTATATTCTTCTACATAGGCCATCTGAGCAGTTTCCTGCAAGTTTTCTACAGCATTCATAAAGAAAAACAGAAGCATCAGCAGTCATCATATTGCTGACCTTGCACGGCCAACCCATCTGTTCCTGGACACAAAATAATGATGTTTAAATCATACCACCCATCTTGGCTGTGAAGGACATAGGAACCAGCAACGACTAGGGGCAAAAACACTTTTACTATTCAAGGTCTTAATTTACAGTGGGAGTGCTGCCATCTCCTAACCCAGTATTTGAAAAGCAGCATCCTACAGTCCAGGTAACAGCCTGCATTCTTCTTTCTCTGACCTCATAAATCTTCCCGGCAAAATTTCCACCCAAATAGATGTGATCCCACAAACATTTATGCCAAGTCACACTTATGCCAAGCAGCGTTTCTCAACAGAAAAGCACTGCATCCAAAATATTGCATCAACTCCAGCTCCATGCCTCTAGAAGGGTGAATGTTTCTTTATCATTAATTAACTCTTCATATGACATGACATTTATTTCATTATCTCACTGAATGTCACCATCCAATTACCTCATCCCCAAGGAATGGGACCTAATTAAGCAAGACAAGTAAACTGAACTTTAGCAACCTTCCTCTTCTGTAAATAAGTTGCTAGTACGTCATTACTCAGCAATAAATACCTCGTTAAAGCTTGAATAAAGATTCCTCCTCCTTTCCTTAGCTTTATTTTTAAAGAAATTTCTAAGTAACTGATCTATTTCCATTTTGCTCAACACAATGTCTCAGAAATCTGTAGGGTCAAAGCATGTTGCCTTCCAGCATCAACTGTGTGGAAGTGGTCATACATAACAATACCTCTCTCTCCATGACTAACAGTCATGGGTCAATGGAATCTTTCAGGTGGCTGAAGAAAACGAGTGCTAGCCCAAATCGGTGTCTATAACACCGGCCAGATAACAGTCAAAGCTGCCTCACTTCCTGGATCAGCTGAATTCAGCTGCAAGAGGTAGTAACTGCACAGAAGGTAGGAGGTTCCTTTCCAGCTCACTTCCTGCCCCTTGAGAGTCTGATTTGGTTGCGCATGTTAGAAAACTGAAAATATCCCTCCTTTCTTTCATTATATTTTTCCCAATTGCATGTTTTAGCTTTTTCAGTAGCAGAGGACCTCCTTTGCCCTTACTGAACCACAGAAGGTGGGGAGCAGAGCTGTATCTCTATCAGCTGATACAGCCCTTCTCTGAACTGCACTGCACTGGGATGTAACTCTAGACGGCCCTGGCATGACCACCCATGCAACTATAAAGGACAGAGGGAAATGAATAACTCTCCCCAAGCTGATGCAATGTGCAGCCCTTCACTTGCAAACAGGTTATTTTCTCTGATATTTTTTTCCACAGGTAGCATGCTAGGGGCTATATTTTACATGGTACCTGATTTGAAACTCAGAGATGAAGGGTCATGAGATGAAAGGAAAGCATTAATCTCGCATGTTGACTCAGCATCACAATAAATTTCATCCCTTGATTGCTTTTGCTCTTGGCTGGAGGTCAGCATTTTCAGGGAGGAATTCTCCAAAAAACCACATTGTACTGGTACAGGAGCACTAACATACCACTCCCCAAACCTGCACCCTGCCTGGTAGCGCAGGGGTTTTCCCATGCTGGTGCAGAGACGGTTGGGAGACTTCCCAGAGGCTCTGGAGCAAGACTTCCACAAACCAAGGCTGCAAATCCCAAATTTCTCATTATTGCATTTGGCTTTACAGGGAGCTATTCTTTTAAGTGGCTTTGCCATGAGCTATCTGAAACTGGCTGCTGCAATACGTGGAGGCTCACACATGGCATTGCTGAGCAGGCACAACTCAGGCACGGGCATGGCCAGGTCTCTCCTGGCTCCGGGCTCTGAGCGATCACTGAACACTGCAGCTCTCCCCTCTTAGTGCAACACAAGGCAGCCTGGAGCCATCTTGGACAGAGCAGTCTCATAAACATCGCAGCCTTCTTCACCCATGCCACACTGATCCCCCGGTTAATGGGATTCGGTTAATGGGATTCAGAATAGATCATCGAAGGGAATTTAATATCTGCCTTAAAAACCACCTCTCTATATGTATAGATCTTAAGGAGGCCAAAGACACAAGATCATTCCTAGCAGGCGCCAAGCAGCAACAAGAGGAATATCTGCCTAAACTCCCTTTCAGGTTGTCTTAGACCTCGAGGACACGCTGCTGATGTGTAGCAAGCCCAGGGCTCCGCTTGTTGCCCAGGGGAGCCACTGGGAGTGAGCACTGCAGGCAGCAGGATCAGTCCCGCCTTGGCACAGCTTCTGATGGAGATCACTGGTTGCCTGGAGCGCAAAAGTATGTGATCTCAGAGCAGGATCCACAGAAGACAGAAAGAAAAGACTGTTTAGATGGTGCTTCTACCTAGCAATGACTAATGACCGAACAGCACTGGATGTGAACTTGGGCAGGGGCACAAAGGGAGGAGGTACCAGTTCCCCTCCCAATTCCATTTATTTATTATTATTTGGTTACACATTTTCTCCTGGTGGGAAGCACAGTCATCCATGATGATGTAAAGCACGTGCATGATGGCTGCTAGCATCACTGGGATGGCGGGGTCAGAGTGATCAGATCTCTACATATGTTATTTCCTTGTTCTTCAGCTTAATGGGGCATTCCACTTTATTATTGTATTTTTTTTTAATTTTATAAGACATGTTTCATTAAATCTGAATTATGGCAATTCAGGGAAAGAAATTAGCCCATTAAAATTACAATGAAAACATCTTATAAAAAAGCCTGTCAACCACCGTTTCTGCTCTGCTGGGTGAGGAAATAAGGAGGAGAGAGAAATGTGTTATCTCTGAGCAGGGACAGCACCTGAGAAAGCGGGACCTGTCTGCCAGGTGCTCTGGAACAGGAGTCCATGTTGGGGGGAGCTGAAGGGCTCCTGGGGGGCTGACTGATTTTTTTCCATCAAAAGGCCTATTTCAGGCCTTTCAAAAGAGCTAACAGAAAAGAGGAGCATTGTCCTGCATTCATGTTTGGTCTCACTTCCTTCTGACCAGCTGGGCAACAGAAACGAGCAGGCAATTTCTGCTTGATTTCCCTCCTGCAAAGCCCCAGCGAGGCTTGAAGCAATGGCGATGCGCACTTGAACTACAGCACCCTGGGGTCTTCTGGAAGGGAGAAAGTTTTGTGCTGGAGAACAAGCACAGACCCTGGCAGACCAGGAACTGGAAGGAAGGAGTATCCCCAGAGCCTCATTTAGGAAGGTTTTGCACTTTTCTTTGAAACAGATTGCTCTTTCTGTTGTCAGAGACAGCTTGTACCATCAGGTCCAGGCTCAGGTGCTTCCATACCACTTTGTTCCTTCTGCAGCAGTGACATTCTCAGAGGAGGAAAGAGATTTTGTTAGAAATAAAAATGGAAAAAAAAATAAAACCCCTTAAGCTCACTCATTTATGGTAATATGGGTTAGAAAGCTCAGCTCTATTCTCCAGTCCAATTGCCGTGTGATTCCTCCTGCTGCCCTAAACTCTCAGCACCCTCTGAGCAAGAGTGCTGCACCTCTCTCTGGTTTTCAGCAATGTAGCAAAGGTATTAGCTGGAGAAAAAAAAACTCTGCCCGCAAGGGAATAAAGGTCAGTTCTGCTGAAATGAAATAGATTTTGAAACTGCATGTCAATTAGACACATACAAAAGAAACTAATAAACTTAATCCACTAAACTGGAAAGCTGTGATAAAGCAGCCCTGTAAAATACATAAAAAAGAAGGTGGGGAGAGGCTCGTAAACAGAAAGAGAAGTGAGGAACGGAATAAAAGAAAGTACAGAAGAAGAAATAATGAGTAAAAGAGGAGATGGAGATAACTGTGATATTCATTCCTGCAAAGGTAAAAGCAAATGAAATGAGATCAGGATGAAAGGCAGAACCCAAATAATCCAAAATATGCAGTTCTGCTGTGTCGAACATAAGAAGGGAGAAGGTTTCTTCTTCACAGACAAGATATTTGTCTTAAGAGCCCAGGAGAGCATATCTGTGTTTGTAAAAAAACACAGTGGCAGGGGCAAGGGGAGGAGGGGATGCCTGGGCAGGGAGAGAATAGCCTGACCTCCTACATACTGGGCAAAGAACAACCACTGCATCAGCAGCCACCAGGTGAGATACACCTGTTGAGTCTTGGGTCCATCTTTTAGCAATGCAGCCTTGTCTGACAGGCTACCTAGGGCAGAAATGGGCAGATCCAGCAGTTCAGGTGCTCCTTTCCAGTGCAGTGCTGTACAGACACCGGTAACAATCTCCAGTCCCATGGATGGTCTCTGTTGAAGCAACAGTCTGTACAACCCACAGATCCATGTGTTAGACCTGTATGACCCATTCTGCAGGGATCACTGCAGCGGCTGATCTTCAGCCATCCCACACGGGGCTGCTGAGGACACCAGAAAATCCAGCTCTGATCGAAATGTTCACATGGGAAGCTGAAAATCTGGCTCTGGTTTTCCTACTGGTGCCTCTGAAGCCCAGCAAACACTTGTTTGAAACTCTGCCCTCTCTGTCACCTTGTCGTCCAATTCTTTGATTTTTTTAAAGTGAAGATGACGCACTTAAGACTCTAAAAGCACTTAGCCCTTGAAAGTCTGTTTCACAGTGGTAACTGCCTTTGTCCATTTGATCACTGATATGCAATAAAATTCAGCAGCAGTTTACGTGCATTGGGGAAATACGCTTGTAAAAGTCCCATTATAATTTATTGGATGGTTTTTGCTTCTTTCTGTAGTTGAGGGAGAGCGGAAATTGTTCTGTTTAATGTATACACAGTGGACACAGGGTATGACAAGAGAGTTCAGCCACATCTGGGAAGCAGTGCCTTGCACACAACTCATGCAAGCAGACCTTCTACTAGCTGATATGGCCTGAACTGAGAAACAGCATGGTCTGAATTGCCGACCAACATAAACTGGCCTTGCTCCACCGAAGTATTGATTTAGACCTGAGGGCAACTTGGATGGATCTTAGCCCAATATGGTCATGGATTCAACATGGATCTAATGCAGCGTGGACAGAACTTGAGGGAATGACTGAATGGTGTAGGACAAGGCTTCAGATGTCACAGAAAAGCTGCTGTTACACAGCACAGCCCCATACCAGCCCTCAGTCTACATATCATACTTGAGTGAAACCACAGAGCTGGCTCCAGCCAGGAGTTGATTTAAGATGGACAACCTAATTCGATCCTTAGATCAACTTTAATTTCTTCTGCCTATTTTATCTTTCTACAAAGCCAACTTAAAAGCTTCCTCCAGCCCAGATCCTACCCTTGATTTGGCAACGCTTCTGGACACAGGCCTGAATATGCTGGCTGGAGGTACAGTTTGCCAATGAATGGATACCCCGCCTTGACTTTCCACTTTTATTTTACTGTTGTAATTGTTACTGTGCTGCAGGGCATTTCCTGGGTTTAATGAACATCAGGTGGGCCTTCCGCCTGATGGTTCATTAGTGTCTTCCAACAGAGAATGCACCACGCTGAAGTCATTATTGATTTGTTACATGCACCACTGAAAGATTTCCATATGGAGAGGTAGTCAGCTGAGGTGACCCTGAAAACATGGAGTCTCACATCAAACGTCAAACAGAAGATGTATGAAAGAGCATCAGGGAATTTCGTACCATTAGCCTGGTGTCTCTGATCCAGCTTCAAGGATGGAGTGGAGGCATGTGACCGATGCTGTCCTGAAATTTCAGGACCCTCACAGAGGCCATTGCATTGACTTGATTGTGTTTCTCAAAGAGTTCTTACCTGCAGCACAGCCAAGGCTCTTCCAGCTGTGGTCAGTAAAGAGCCTCCTGGGTATGTCAGCCCAGATGTGAGAATTGAGGGGATAAGGGATTCTTTTAGCGAGATCCTAAATGTGGATTTCCAGTGGAAGAAGAAGAAGGAGAGTATACACTTCACTGCAAGAGGCAAACATCTCTCTGAGTGGCTCATTAGGAGAAAAGAAGGTCGATTAAAGCTGGAATCAAAGAACTGCAATACTAATGTTATAAATACATGTGCAAAGTGGCCCTCTAGCCTCACTCTCACATTCTCACGCACTGGGTTTCTGTTCTCCCTTGCCTCTTTTAAAAGGAGAGGCAGGAACAGGCTGATTAATAAGGTTACAGAAAAACAGAGAACCATCTCCAGAGAGAGAAATACATTTTGTTTAAACTCATTTCCATATTTTTCTTTCCCCCTAATTAATTTTGACACTGATATTTTCCCCTTTTCCTGTTTATTGTTTTAAATAGAAAGTTTCTGCTTTCAAAACAAATTCTCTCCATTTTCCCCCCCTCTCCTTTTTATTAAACTCAAAACGAGGAAGCAGGCAGGTTCTCAGCTCCTCCAGTGAGGGAAATGTTCAGTTTGAATTTTCTCATCAAAACCTGGTAGGTGTTTATCTGATTTTTGTCACACACATTACTTAGGCCAAAGCATGTCTGAGGAGGCATATTCATGATGTGTATCGATGTATGCTTATTGCAATGGCTTCCTCACCCTTTATTACTTTGCTCTTCTCTCTGGAAGAACTTTATTCAGCTTTACCCACCATTGCAAGCACCGTATCAACCCCAGGTTCAAATCAGAGCAGCATGGATGTGCAATAGGAACTGGCTACAAGCCAAAAGGGAACTCTTGGGTACAAAACACCTGAGGTGCCTTGTACCTCACCAGCAGCTGCCTAGTTTGGCACAGTGAAGGAGTGATGCTGGCAAAGTGAGCCTGGTGCTTCCAGCCAGGCCCAAAGCAGGAGGAGACGATGTGCCAGGCAGCCCCCTGAATGGCAGCGCTTTAACATCGACACAGAGCCATGTACGCTGTAGGGCAAAGGAAAAACAGAGGGGAACGTAGTTTCTGTTTCCTGGAGAGGTGTACTGCAAAACTATAAATGCCATTACTTTGCCCTGCATCTGTATCTCACAGACAGAAACACACACACATCCCTGATGGGAAATTGATGCTGCACTTACTACTTGTCATCTGCAAATGGTACCATGTGTAGTAGCAGGTAGTGATGTTTATCTGGCATGCAGCATCCAAACAACCCCCTAGCCTGAGACATCAAGGCATGATCAGATCCAGCTGCATTGGGAAGATGCCCCAGGAAGAACTGGGGGGGCATGGAAGGGAAACATACAACTATACATCATGTGCCCTAGCATCCGTACCCCACCCAGGGTGGCATGTGAGGAAGCCCTGACACCCCTTTCCCAGTAAACCTGCACCTGTAATGGATGCTCTGGCAAGGCAGCATCTCACAGCAAACCAGACAGCACTGAAACCTGGAATGTAGACTGAATCTAAAATATATATATTTAACACCCCAAATGCAAAAGCATGGCCCATTATTTACTAACTTGGGCCATGTTAATATAGATAATACATAATTATTCCTGAAATAGTTCAATGCAAAGGTTCCCTCAGCTATAAACTTATCACATTTCTCCTCTGTTTGATGTCCTAATTACAAGTATCACTGTCCATCTGAGTTAGAACAGATTAAGGCTCTGCTTGCATTTAAAGTAGCTGTTAGCACTGCTTAATAGTGAGAGATGACTAATTGGCCATCATGTTGGTAATGAATGAAGCTGAGACGCAAGGCAGTGCATGAAAATTACATATGATTATTGCCAAAAATTAGACTGAAGAAAAAAGAACATGTACACACACACACACATGCTGTTTGAACACCAAGGCTGAGCTGAAACCCACCAACAGCACCAACACAGAGTGGAGGTGGGTTCATACTGTAGCAGGCAGCTGAGTGTTCATCCTTGTCTTGGACTCATGCACCTCCACCCTCTTCACACATGGTGGGGTGTGCTTGTCATTGAGGGTGTGAAAGAAGCTGTTTGTCATGCCGCAGCTGGTTCCTTCCCCACCATCACCACAGAGTAATAATCTTGTCACATCTTGCAAGTTAAACATGGTTTATCCGACTCTCTGTGCAGCACTGGCAGCACCTCAGGTGTCCCTCTTCCCTACCAGGCCATGGTGAAGTAGCTCCCCTAAGTGCTGTTAGGGCATGTGTGTTGTTGCACGTGCTGCTTTTCAGTGGAAGCAGAAAAAACAAGGCCCTAACTGCATCAGCTCATTAAAGGCCCAGTGCTGTGGGGGGCTAAGGGTATCAGCAAAGCAAGGACTGGTGAGAGCAGTAGTATCTTTCTTTAACCTAGTGAGAAAGCTAACAAGCTCACACGCATGTGAGGCAGATATGGAGAAGCCAGCCTGCTGTTTCTCATGGCTGTATCTGCTCCTCTGATGAAATTCATAAGCACTCTTCAGAAGGGTGGTGGAAGGGCTTTTAAGGCTATTGCGTGTATAAGATACTTAGACTCGCTTCTTCCCAACCTGTTACTTCTAAGGCCACATCCACCTCTTCAGTCACCAGTGGTCAGTGCTCAGCTGTTAAAGCACCTTTGTGTTCAACGCTCAAGGTGGCTGCATTTCAGCTCAGGCTGGACTCACTTCTGTACAGTTTTGAAGGCTTTTTACTGTGAAATGTTCACAAGTGCAAGTAGTATTCAGCACAACAAAGCCTTGCTTTTTTACTGGAGTACATGCTATGCAATGAATTGGTAATAATAATACTCTTTTCCATCTGACCTACTTTCTCAGCCCCTCCAAAACGAGCAGCAGCGCTTCCTTCCCTGTCTCTCTCAGCCTCCTGATACAAATCTTTAAGATTAAACTTAAAGAACTTGCTACTGAAGCGAAGAAAAGACCTTGCTCTACCTTGGCCTCATTGTTGGGACACTGATGATTGCAGAAATCTCCGATTAAGATGGGAGGCTGGGACTGGACCACTCCATGCAAAATGCAAGATAAAAGTTTGCTATCTGTTCAGAACATGAAAACAACAAAATCTTCCTGGGAAATTTCTAAGCTGACTCCTACCTTGGATGTTCGTCCAGGCAAATCTGGGTTGTGTGATAAGAACCTGTAGACTGAATTTTTACCTAGTCCATCAGCTCATAAAGAAAAGTTACCAAAATGCATCACAGGAGGTAAAGTTTGCATGGCAGGAGTCTTAATTCTCTCTGGTGCATTGGATCAATATGACCAACCAGTGGATACTGATAGGTCCCAAACAAGATTACGGAAACTTGGACAGGTTTCTTTCGGTAGATTTTTGGAAAAAAAATGTAAACTTTTGCTGAGGGACATCATCAGTATTGATGGTTTTTGACATCTTTTCACAGCCAACCCCCGGTTCAGAAAGGGATAAGAAAAGAGGTCAGTGTTCTTATTCCTCTAAATGCTTTCCACAGGAGAAAGGGCTTTGGGTTAAAAAATCAAGAGGCGAGTCCTTTAAACATTCCACATAATTCAGCTGTTGATATAAAGGGGCCAAAGATGCTGGAGACTGTCCTGGCACTCCTCCTCATCCATGTGTCACATTGTTCCTGGTTGAAGTCTCACACATCAGCGCACAGGCCAACACTGGATGTGTGTTATTCTCCCACACAGCATGCTGCTCTCTCAAATGTATTGAGCCCATGCCTGGACAAGGTTTTAGGAGTGCTGTCAGCACTGCAGGGATACCCATGTTTCAGTCCGAGGCAACTTGCTTGCTGTCACCACCCAGAGTTGATTTAAAGACGATGCAGAGGTACAGTGGAGTCTCCTGTGCTACATACAAGTCTTTATATCTGTGTGGGGCACTCTTTGCTGGTGTGTGCTAGTGGGAAAGAAAAATGGTCATGATACCAGTATCCCTTGGGGCTACTACAGTCCATGCTAGATGCCAGCCCACGTGAGATGCACTTAACAGTCCCCAATCATCTGAAAATTCATAAATCTCAAAAATTATCCTAATGGCAAATATAGAACTTAAAAAAGCCCTTGCTTCTCACAGTCCTTTCATGCCTTGCTTGGCAGTCAGCTTGTCCCCAGGATATGAGGAAGCATCTGTGTTTGTAGCATGGGTGTGGGAGGAAACTGGCTTACCCATGAAAATATTGCCAATTGCACCTTTTATTTCACACATTTAGCCACTGAGATGAAACAAAACTGTGTAGAAAAACTAATTTCATCTACTGCACAATACCATTATTACCATAATCTAGTATAAAAGGGTGAACTTCACAGCACTGGTAAATACATTATGAGAGTCATTTAAGATCCTGGCTCAACAGCTGAGCCTACAGAGAGGCTCACGTTTTTGCAAACATGGGCTTACAAAACTAATGCCTTCTTCCTGCTATGATCTAGACACTTTAGCTCTGAGTTGCCTGAGGAATAATCGAACACCTGAGTGCACTGTTCCTTTTTTTCCAGTCTTGATTTTAAATATTCCTGTTTCTCCAGCCCACCTAGAGCCTAGAACTACATCTTCTTCAGTATAGTGGCAAGGAAACTGCAGGAAGATAACAGAGAAGACCTTGTCTGTTCCTGCCTCTGCCACCAGTTGCCTTGCCAGACTTGAGAAAAACACTTTACCATGTCTGCCTAGCTGCATAGCACCCCATGGCTCTCGCTTTGTGTTTGTACAACAGGTAGTGCAAGGGGTAAAGCACTGTCAAAAGGTGCCTGCAGCTGAAAGTATGCTAGTAATTAGTAATAGCAATAGCCCATGGCCCCCCAGCTCCAGGCTCAGCACATCATATGTCAGCTCAGCAGCCAGGGTGCACTTCTCCAGCCAGTCTCTCTTCCAGGACAAGAACCAGAACTGCAAAATACAGGGCAAGTTGCAACAACTGGATGGAGATGTGTAAGCACACACCAGTTTATCCAGGGGCTACAATCTTCCTCATTCCTTCAGATGAAACAGTAAGTTTCTAGCAAAAGCCTTTATACAGAATCATTTTTCATTGCCCTTCCACGAGCCAGTTCACACCGTATTTTCCTTATTTTTTGTGCTGTATCCAGGGGTATTTTCCACGTGTCCTGTGCTCAGCCAGCAGCTACGCCTCCATGCACCACAGACTGACCTGTGAACTGTGCACGTCTGATACCTTGTACCTCACGCTGAGCTTATGGTTTCCCTACAGTTTCCCTACATCTTTTCTCCAACTCAATAGGGAATCCTTATCAATCATACTTTCTGTCGGGGTCAGATCCTGACCCATCTGACCTCAGCCACCCACCATGTGATCACACATTAACACCACTGTTCAGGGGTGGTACCCTGGAGGGCTCCCAAGACCAAAGCAGGTTTGTGTGCTCACCAGAGTAATTTTTAGATTAAAAGCAGAATTCGAAATAGCCAGATTTGGGCCTGTTTGCAGACGCTGGTCACTCTTGCAGAATGTATTAAAGGCGTGATTGCCTGGTGGAGTTAAAACTTCTTGCCCCCAACTCGAAATCTCCCAGGAGGGGTGTGAACTATTCTGAAAATGTCACATTTGGAGGTTGCAGTACAGCATAGGTGAACTTGCTTTTCTTAAGCACCTTTTATGTACGCTGCAGAAGTACACAGCCCTCCAGGAGACTGCAGCACACAGCGAAAGCCACTGGGTCTTAGTCATCTGACTTCACTGAATATTGTCCCCAGTTAATCTTCTGCTGAAGATGATTTCTGAAGTACCAATCATGCAAAAATCGACTTTATGTTTGAAGGACAAATGCAAAGTCTCTCTTACTATCCTTTTATAATACACACTCCATCACACCTGACACAACCACTCCTGTCAAATATTGTAGTTTAAATATCTCTGTTGGTAAATGATAAATACAAGAGCATACATTTGGATAACCTTACAACCTGCTGAGAAGAGGGTGCCCTGGATTTATTGTTACAATGTTTAATATTGCTTCATTTTGTCCAGAGAGAAATACTGGAGTTGTTCATAAAGGTGAACCCTGCAAATCAATAAAGACATTCTTGGTCTGAATTTTAGCTGGGAAAGACTTTAGCTGCACTGCTAAGAGGTGCAGAGCGGGGGAAGCTGTTTTTTCCAGAAAGGAAAAAAGAGCACGGCATGGAAAGAAGTGCTTTCCGCTTCAGGTGCCAAGAGATGGAAAGTCTGCTAGTCTGGAATATCTTCCCACAGGCTGTCAAACCCCCATGGTGTTCAGAGGCAGCCGCATGCAGCAAAATGTACTAGAAGCAGGGAAATCCTTCCAGAACATACCTCTGAGCTTGCCTGAATTTCTCTAATGGAAGCACTGAGTTTCACCGCTCCACGCTTAGGAGTCTGACCCGCTTGTGGCTGTAAGCTCAAGCCAGGGCACTTTAACACTGGTGCAGTTCCCAGATCCTGCTTTCCAGATGTCACCTCCTGGTGGCTGCATTACTGCAACAGAAGCCTCTGCACGTAAGCTCTGTCAGTAAGCAAGCTCCAGGGGATGTGCCGGTCTCTTAGAGAAACATTCATACACTGGTTTCCCCTCCTCAAGAGGAAGGCAGCTGGTTGACAGGAGGACCCAGGATCTGGCCATGGGCACAAGTGGGAAGCATCTCACAAGCTGATCATTTCCACCCAGATTCTACCTTGCAGGGCAGGATGCCCTTTGCTATTCAGTTCAGAGGGTGAAAATATGAATGTAAAACCAGACTTCAGCATTTGATGACCTAGGGAGCAGAGGCTGTTGATAAGTCTATCCCAGAAACTAGTGGGAGAGTTTCTAATTGTATTCCTATGGTTTGTTTATGTTGGGCTTTGCTGCTTACTTCCCTGAGCTGCCTTGATTTTAAAGGTTTGTTTGGGGGTTTTTTTTGTTCTTTTTCTAATAAGCTATGTACTGCAATTTATTCTCTATCACAGAAACCAGAAAAACATCTTTGAGAGAAAGACAACTCATGCAAAGAATGACTCAGATGTACATCCCAGCCTGCAGAGAAGAACAATGCTTGTGCCAGCACACAAAGCCTGCTAAAATCTGTAACAAGGCTGCTGGAAACAAGAAGAAGGTTGGACGAGTTATAGAAACAAAAGCCAAAGCCTCTGATCAAAGAATCGAATTAGAGACAAGAAAGCAAGAGGGAACTGGCTGACAGTCAACCAGATGCCCTGCGGGACTTGGAGAACACAATTTAATCTCTCTTTGCTTCAGTTCCCCATCCATAAAATGGCTGTTGGCCACCTTATCCATTTAGTGTATGGGAGGCTGGGGTCAGAGATGGTGTCCCATTACATGTCTGCGCACTTTCTAGCAAAGTGGATCCCATATTGCCATGAAGGTAAATAAAGAAGAAATTCTTGAACACCAGCACAGTTAAAGCAAATTTCTAAATGATTTCGTGTTTCACTGCTTACTGCCTGTGAGCTCTTACTGAAGTTTTTTCAACTGGAGAGACATTCTGGACCTTTTTCCCATGGGACATGCTGATGAAGTTGGAACTGGGGCCTTTGAGCTTTACAAAGTCCCTTTACTTTTCCTCACCCTTACTTCTATGAAACTTGTATGGGCATCATCCCTTTTAAGATAACTACCCCTCTATCAAACAGGGCTGAAATTGGCTGAGATGTGCAGAAGTTGGTGTCCTGAGGACATGAAGCTGCACAACCCATTTCCAGGGGAAAAAAACTCAAAATCAAGCCAGCTGGAGCAAAGCCAAACCAATTCTCCCATCTCAATCAGTTTATGTCCTCTAAACAGTCCTGTCTCCTTTCCCATACAGTTAAAGTCCAAAAGGAATTATATCACCAGGCAAATGAGAAGACAGTCTGGTTTTGATTTTCATTCAGTCTCCATCATCTTAGCTGTCTTAATACACCAAGGACCCAGTGGCTGTAAGCTGAGACTGAAATACTTAAATGGCATCTGAAACACAAATATTAACAGAGAGAGGAACTGTTCCCTGGAAGAGCTGACCAAAGAGCAGTGCTAATTCTCCATCGCTTAGATCCAAAGCAGGAGAGCACAGGAGGAACCACAACTTATTAGGCTCAGTGCAGAGGTCAGTCATTGAGCCTTTCTGAGCTTTACAGGTGCAAGAGGCCAGAGCAGAGCAACACACAGGTTCTTTCTGACCAGATAACCTACAGGACTGACTCTTACTCATACAGAGTCTCTGTTGCACTAGTACCAACCCTGGGAGAGGAACCTGCACCACTCTTGGAGGCTATTAAAGAAATACATAGTAGAAAAGCACAAGACCCATGACTAGAATTTCAAGCCAAAACTGCATCATTTACAGCAACACTTCCAGTCTGACCACAGGGTTTTCCAGATAACAGAAAAAAACTCTTTGTCATCCCATGCTCTTACAGAGTTCATCTGCAACTGAATCCCTCCTGGGCTGCCCAGCTTTCCCAAGCTGCCACCTCAGATGGGCAGCCCATTTCCATGGACACAGAAGCCCTGCTGTCCTGGCCGCAGTCTCAGGGTGATGGGCTCTGTCTCTGACATGGGGATGTTTGGTCTGACACAGCTGCTGTACACACAAGGGAGCCTGGCACTCAACACGTTAATGCAGATCCCTTCTGGAGACCATTCATCGATGTTGATAGCAGTCCACAAGATTCTTAACCTCTGTCTAACACTGTCATGCTGAATAGATGGTTTGCCCTCATGTTTGCAGCTTTCACTGCCTTGTCACGTAATATCTTCAGGGGCCAGAGGCCACACCACTGCTTCTATCAATCCAGCTGCGTGCCCTGCCTTATTGCATTAGTCCTTTACATCTCTGTCAGACTCTAGTAGGCAGTCAACGATGTTTACTGATATCCACTGCACAGTCAATCTCAGAGTGATCTCGGTATCTATGACCCCTCTCTTTACAAATCACATTGGTTGAAGGCTGTAATTATGGGATATAATTAGAAATGGAGTTTCATTTAATGGGGGCAGCAACATGTCAAGCACCCCAAGAGTCCACCAAGCTCCATGCTATGATTCCTCCTCAATCCCCTCTGCTGCTGCTGCTGTTTTGGAGCGCATAAAATGCCTGTTTCACTTGAAGTTGACCTACCTCAATGTTGCTGATGATCTTGCTTCAGATGTTGTATCTCCAGCTAAGAAGTAAAGCTCCAAACATGAATTTAGCCCATCATTACACCTATCAGATCTTACAAGACAGCAACAGATCTTACAGGCCAATTGATTGAATCCACTGGCTTTCAACTATTCCCATAGTAGGAACCCTCCCTTTTCCAAGCAAGCTTGTCCAACTCCAATGCACACTCAGTGCATGCACTTTTACTCCCTTCCCAGATCATGAATTCAAGCAGAAATATGCCAGCAGAGAAAAGCCTGCTGTATATGAAGGCATGGATGATGATCCAGTCTTTGTTATATTATTTGTCCTGAAAGAGGTTTGTTCTACCTCTCAACGATCCTCCAGGAGCAAAAAAACTCTGGAGAAGATTCAGGGGACCTATGAATTTAGCTGTCAAATGTCTTTGGAAAGACAGAGTGCAGTCTTCATCTCTTGCTCAACCTAA
Organism: Pandion haliaetus; assembly: GCA_013401275.1. Classification (NCBI taxonomy): domain Eukaryota; kingdom Metazoa; phylum Chordata; class Aves; order Accipitriformes; family Pandionidae; genus Pandion; species Pandion haliaetus. Next base: position 475,978 of record VYZV01044816.1, on the reverse strand, counting down.
ACCTTTTATGTTCTGGTAGATGCTAAAGCCAACCTTTGCTGGACTATCAGCACTACAGAAAGAAGTCATTACCACAGAGCAGGAGTAAAATCCAAGCAGAAAATCACAAAAAGTACCTGTGAGAAAGATGACAACAAACTAACCTAGTCAGCATATATTCCTCCTACACTGCAACACCCAAGTGTCCAGCCCTGCATCACTAGGGTATAGTGAAAGGCCTTGGCAGCCTTTTGAGTTTAGTCAATCTTTGGCCTTTCTGCTGCAACAGGAAGTAACAAGCCCTACGATGACTGAGATGTGAGCCCTTGTCAGCCACCGGGATGAGAGCAGCAACGACTCTTGCAGCACCTGGGAAACAACAGAGTCCTTTAGACAGCACCACTGGTAACCGCCAGGATGAGTTACTTGAATGTATGCACCAGGCTATCGTGCCACCCAGGTCCTGGGAACCAGTTCCTCTCTGGGCATGAGAGCCAACAGAACTCGGCTCTCACAGCTGCCTGGGAACCAACATGTGCCAGCACAGAGCTCAAAAGTGCTGAGGTAAAGCTGACGGGAAATGGCAGCAGTCAGACTACGGAAAAAGCCAGTAGAGTCTTTGTTCTGAGATGATTGGAAGACACAAGGAGCCAAGATCATTTCTCATCAAGTAAAAGAAGCGAAGAACACATTCCTAATTCAATTGGTGTCAACAGGAATTCAGCTCCTATTCAGGCATATGAAGTGGTGAAACTGCACCAGGAATTTGCTTTGCAGCCTGGGCAAGGAGCAGACGGACATGACATATTTAAGTCCAAAGTGCAGCAATGAAGGGCATGTGAATACCATTACCTATTTGGAAAGCTTTGGGGTGCCTTTGGAGAAATTCAAAAGACAGCACTGACTGCACCTTTGAGTGGCATTTGTTTACTTTGGTGCCTCTGAATAAAAAACACCAAGGGAAGAAATACAACCACCACTGCCAGAGTGAGATTCCCAAGGGCTGTCTCATAAGGAGTTTGAGTGGTGGGTGCAACCTGAAAATGGGAAGAGCAAGCTGGAAAGAACGAGCTCCAGCAAAGGTGTTTCTCGAGAGACCTCTCTTGCTCTGATGAAATTATTCCAGCCAACACTGGACTCCAATGAAAGGGGAATTTTGGAAGCAGCTTCCCAACCATCTTGTGTGATAATCTGGCTCTCTTTCCTTCACCCTGACAGAGCAGCGACTGGAGAAAATGATGAGGATTTTATAGCTCTCTGCGGTAAGCAGTTAATAACCCTCTGAGGCTATAGATCTGGGCTCCACTGCAGGGCTGGAATAATTCACAATGAAATATGACTTTTCATTTATCACTCTGACACTTAATAAATACTTCCTGGTGAAGCCCAGGAAAGAGGAAGAGAAGAAGGGAGGGGGACATCCCATGCTTGTGGTCACCAGATGCTTTCAGTGAACATGGCACATGGTGAAGGATGGTGGGAGACCAACCAGGAAACACAGGCCTGGGACCTATTAGAGGAATGGAGTGATGAGGCCTGAGTTTAATAGGGAATTTTTTTATCCATAACCATAAGAGGCCCCTTCTGAGCTCAGGCAAGGCCCTTGTGGACACTGATGTTTTATAATACTGATAATGAGGGATGAAGGGTCCAAATACCAAAGCAAAATGGTGTGTGGCCCTTTCTCCTCTCTTGTGCTGCCATCATCCACTGCCACCACACGAGAAGGGCTGGTGTGTCCCACGGTCTGCATGCTGATGGCCCTGTGTGCCAACATGCTTCTGCAGCCACCTCTGCTTGGGTATGGAAGTGCCTCATGGCCATACATCATCATGTCGCTGCAGAGAGGCAGGAAAACATTGTCTGTGTTCTTCGGGAAAAGAAATAAACCTGAGGCAGAAACTTGCCCTGAGAAAACCAACAGGAATTTGCCTGGAGCATCTCTTAAAGTCCTCCAGCAGACAGGCTAGCCTTGCCAAGAACATGCTTCCTCTGCAAGCATGAGCGATTCCCGCTGATGTGCAACCTGAGATCTGGGCAGCGATCAGATCCTGGTGCTTCCAAATCCCACCTAGCCCCAGAAAGAATTGGGAGCTCACCTTCAGGGAACGGAAAGTAAATCAGCGAGTACCTCTGGCAGGACATGCCATCTGCTCGCAGCCCCAGCTCCCTTGGAAATTACAGCTGCCTCCGAGGCGAGCGGCAGTGCTCCCACACCACCCACATGCTGCAGGGCTGCCAGCAGGTTTGCTCCCAGGCTGGGTGCTTTCTACATGGGAGAAGCCTGCCTGCATCTACTTGTAGTTTCTCTCTGCTGGATTCCCTTTGCCTTGAGCTGTCAGTAGAAACAGCACAGACACCAGCCTTTGTAAATCAGATAGCGAGGCATGGTTTACAATGACATATAAAGCAAGGGAGATTGGTGGGAGCTAGATTTGCCTGTGGCTCTTTTATGTGGTTGCTTTGCAGATGGTCTGTCCACTGCCTCACATCTTCTTGAAGGCCTTTTTATCTACATAGATGCAATTTCCTTTTCAGTTCCTTGCAACTACATACTTTATCAGCTGATCAATGGAAAAGACTCTCATCTTCCTACACCTTGAATAGGCCTGTAGAAGCTGCTGCTGTATTCACACAAAACCCTGATGGACCACAGAGCCATGGAGGTCCCCGGTTCCCTTTCTCCCTCCTTGGCTGTTCCTCTCAGACTGCTGGTGTCCTGGTTTAGCTGAAGAGCTCATCCCTACAGGGGGGAGGTGAGGATATTGCTATATTGCTCTAAACAGTCTGGAAGTGTTTTAGCAACACAGGCAAACAACAAACATTATCCTGTGCACAATATCGACTCAGTTAATTGGCAAGTGAGGTGTTGGACTGGCCTCCTGCTTGGCTTAAATTGTATATGCACCGAACACCGTCTCTGCTCATCATGCTGTCAGTGGGAAAGGCTCCATACAGGGTAATCACATGCTGCTGCAAACTCAGTGCTCGGTAAAGCTGCAAATCAAAAGAAAATAGCAGACAAACAATGAAGGGAGATGGCAGGAGGAGTGGAGGCGGCCAAACTGGTGAAACACAAGCAAACTCGCAGCCTGCGACTGCACCTTCCCCTTTGGGGAGCTCAAGGATTCCTGAGAAACTTCTTTGAGTTGGTCTGAGGCTCATGTATGGTGGCTGCAGGCAGACCTAGCAGAAATGAACAGGAAGGAGATGGCTGGGGAGCTGCATGAGTGAGTCTCATATCTTTCAGCCCTGGTGCTAATGGGAAGGAGGAGAGCTGGTGCTGGGGAGCAGCATTATGGAAGAAAGAGAATGTTCTGCCACTGCCTTCTCACATAACCTTGGGAAAGTCACAAGTACTTCCTTTGCCACAATTCCCATTCAGCAAATGAGCACTGAGTCCTTCCTGTGTCTCTCCCTGCTGCTTACTGCTTAAGGACCAGGTTTTCTAAGACGATATAGACCCCTGAGGATGCATGTGTGCACCCAGAAGCATTTAAAATTGTTCTAAGCAATTATGTGCCTAATTCACTTGGGTCTTGTCCCATTTTGCTGCAGCCTCAGGCATCCAAATGCCTCTCCAAATCTGGCCCTTAGACTCCTTGAGGCAGCAAATTGTCTCTTACTATAACCGTCTGTATAAATATGTGTCTGTGTATACATGCACATGCACATTGCTGTCTTACGCTATGGTACAAGTAACCAAAGAGCTACAGAGGTCTAAAAACTCCTCTCCAAGGAGGTCTCAAGCCTGTAGCCACCTTGCAGATTCCTATTGCAGGTGCAATATTGTATCTTGGCTACAAAACTGTGGATCTGATTCTCTTTCCACTTTGCACCCAGGCCATGAGACCTTGCCTGTTCCTGCCTGCTGGCAGTCAGGAGCTGGACAGAACCATGCTGATGACCCTGATGGTTGTTGACTATCTAGAAGGGTTACTGAGTGCTCTCAGCCAGCAGACACTTCTCAGGAGCTAGAATCACACAGAAGCACAAGCAGACTGAGGGGAGGCAAATCAGCTTGTAACCTCTTCAGCCACGAACGGGGAGAAACCAAACAAAACCCACACACAACCCACATGCATTAGCAGTAAGGACGGTGGCTGTCAGAAGGGGTTAATGAACCAGCTGCTCAATTCCCTTGCAGACAAGCATTTATTTTAGAGCTGCCAGAAAATCCCACACATTTGGAGATCACATCCTTGGTGGAAGTGGTGTCACATCAGAGAAGCACAGGGCAATCTTGGCCACTGGGGACAAAGCTGCTGTCCCCGCTACCAACTCCATTAAACTCCTCTCCCGCAGCTCCATACATGCCAGAAAGTGTAGGGAGTTCAGGGAGGTGAAAATTTACACTCTTGGCTCTGACAGCTGCTTTGGGAATGGTTTAGGCATGTTTGCTAGGGAGGCATTTGGACAAGGGTGTTAGCCTTTCTGTCAAGCTCATGTTCAGAGAGGATGACAAAGAGAAGGGAAAAGCATGTGGGTGAGAGCAATCCATAATGCTGGAGCCAGGCCACATGGCCAGCAGGCATAGTTAATGTATAGATTACTTCTTCACTTGGAAGCTGCAAACTTAATTTGTTAGTACAGGACTTACTCTCTGCCTTTGTGTGTACTGTGTCTAACCCAGTTCCCAAATTCATCTGGAAAGCAGATGTTTCCACTAGCAGTGCTTAAAACTTGGCTCTGTCAGCACTTCCACTACAAGTTTGGAGGAGTTAACTCCCCATAAAGCATCCGCTCCCAGCTGGAACACAGCATACAAGAGGGGGAGATATATCTGCATAAGTCCCATTAGCGCTTAACGTTTGTTATCTCTTGGGCCCTGTAGTTGGAAAACACCTCCTGAGCTCAGTGCAGGAGCCAACTTCCTTACCAGATTACTCTGCAGACATTTGGCTGGGGATTTTACTTAAGGTTTAACTCGATTGGCAGACATTGTTTTTCCGGGTGGCTTCTGTTCCAGCTCTAGGTTTCTGTAAAGCAAGTATGAGATGCATTGGCAGAGTGTGCTGGGTGTTAATTACCAGCTACAAGCACACCCTCAACTGCAGTAAGATTTTTCATTGACAATCTGGAATGGAATAACGATGCAAGCAGAGCACCAGGTTGTGGAGAAGGGTGTTTTCTTCATATCTGCCATCAATTGGATGTTTGGGAGCCAGGTAGGGAGAGCAAAGTCTGCTTAGTGTCAGGACACCAGGGAGGAATAGATTTAGGAGAACACCAGGAGTCAAACTAAACACACAGCCTTCATGTGTGTGATCATCTGCTGTAGAATGAGGTGCACACTGGTACACTACAAAAACCCAGGAAAGCAGGGGATGCTACAAATCCATGCAGATTCACTGCAGATGTTCTAAGATCCTGGCTCCCCAACAGCCCTGCTATTGCCCATAGCCCTTTATTTCACTTTGTTTTGTGTTTTTCAGTTTGATGAGGAACAAGGACATGAACTATAGCCTACAGTGTATGCATTCCTTAGATCCACTGCCTGCAGGCAAGGCAAATTTGGGAAGGCAGTACCTTAGATGAACTTCCGCATGAGGAAACAGGGGATCCATCCATATAGGAGCAATGTGAAAGCTCAGACTGGTTCACAGCAGAGAGAGAGCTGCTTCAATTCCAGGCAGAGAGAAGAAAGTGAGGAACAACCACAGCACTTTATCTACCAAACATTTCAGTGTCTCACATTAAATTGCATTTTTTCAGAGTCTGCATCTCCCACCCTAGAAGTCAAGGTTGGTAACGTCCTTCTGAGAAATGCTGACAGAGGCAAAGAGAAGCCCAGAGATACTTCAGCATCACTGGTGGGGTTTCAAGGCTGCAGCAGAATTTCTCTCTCTTCTCCCTCCTACCCTTGTCTCTAAAGCTCTTCATGTTCTGTAAAGCCCAGGACCTTGTGAATCCTGGAGCAGAAAATGAATAGGGAGCATTGCCAGCAACAAGACTCTTATGAAAGATCCCTCATGTCCACATCTTGGAGCAGGCAGAGACAAATGGAGTCTGCTGGAGCCTGCCAGCACACAGGGCAGGCTTTCCTTGAGATTCCTGGCTGGATGAACTTCTCCTCCCTTTGTCAGCATGTTACTGCTTGAGAGCAGAGAACACATTTCTCTCTGCCTTGCTTTTGGGAGGTCTCTTCCCAAGGGTAGCAGGGGAGAGAGGTAGAGAGGGAGAATTGGCTATTTATACTGGCTCACACGAAGCCTCCCAAAACCTTTGTTCAGGCCAGAGGGAATGAGCCTTCTGTGGTCTTGCTAAGCACTCAGAGCTAAGTTTGAAGTCCTGGTACTTAAAGCGGGACATTAAGTTGGATAAAGCAAAGGACAAAGAACAGGAGCTCCAGAAGCAAATATGGTGTGTGTCTTACAGCAGTGCCTTAGAAATAGCCAGGCTTAAGCGAAGGCACTTCAACTGTGCTAGGAACTGTACAATAGACAAGCTCTGCTCCAAAGAGCTTGCAGTCAAAACAGATGAGACAGGGCAGGGGGACAGACAATAGGAAACCACAGAAATCTGGAAAGTCACTGAGGTGCTGCAAAGCACATTGTGAGCCTCTGAATGATCCACTCCACCCATGCACACAGGGTTACTCACAAGCCCAAGCAGGGTTTAAGCCAGTCCACTACCAGGAAGAGAAACCTTTAAGACGAAACTTACCAATTGCTATTAACTCATTAGATGACCCTCTGAGACACAGGTGTTAGAAGAAGCAAAAATATCATTTTTTGAGAAGAAATACTCAGCCCCTGCCCTCAGTGTCTGTTTCTGTGCTGGATTTTTCTTCCTGCAGCTCCAGGTCTCCTGAACTTTGCTGGAGATGCTGCCTATTTTTAACCTGCCTTGGCACTTACGTTATCGTTCATGTCAGAATGAGGCCAGGCATTAAATATATCATTCCACCAAAACTTCCCAGATTTCATTAATTTAGGCATTCTAGTGTGATGCCTACCACACTTAGGGGAGCATTCAAGAATGAATGTCTCAGTCCTGCACTGAGACCAGACTCCTGCCTCCAAAGCATGGGAAGTTTCTTGCACGCACACGTACACAGTGTGTACTATTGCAAGGGAAGCTCCTGTTCCTGAGAAGGACTATTTCTGTCACCTGCACAAGCCTCACTCCAGAAGTGTGTTTCAGGGGCCTCCATACTTATATGTCACCAATTTTTCAGCTGCCCTGTAACATCTGCTACAGGTAGTAAATCAATACATGGCATTAGCACAGCCCAGTACCACATCTTTTCATATTAAAACCTCTCTAGATTTCAAGGCTAAGAGGTACTGAGAGCTTCTAAGGAAATTCCAGGAGTCTTGTATAGTACTTACCAGCCTGACAGATGAATTGCCCTATAATTCAAACACAATTGCAATCTATACTGGAAGCGATTATATGCAGATGACTGGGGTGACTCTCATTTCCTCTACAACTTCTTCTGAGCCTTTTTTTCCGGTTTCAATTCCATTTAAAAAAAAATCTTGGAAATTATTAATGCACAAACCCACATTTTATTAAAGCTTATTTTAGGAACTGCATGTTAAATCCACATATAGATACAAAGGCTCACGAGGAATTGCTCCTCCTGTTTAAGGTCTCAATACAAAAACCTTCCTGCATTGCCTTCTGGGAATCATGCCAGCCAAGAGCCTGAGAAATGGTGTAGTAATAAAAATGTAACACGATGTATCGTAAATTATACACAGGATGGGACTGATGAGGGAGGTGGTGAGTGTATTTGTCTTTTACCCCTTGCAATAAGCTCAAACACTGCCTAAGGTCTCTTGCCTACAAGAACTTGGGAGGACATTTCTTGTGTCTTGCACCTGCAAGACTTCTCTAGAGAGGCGTAGGCTGAGTCTTCCCCACGCCAGAGAAGCAACACTAACGGGAGCAGCTCTTCACTCACTGTGGCTCGAAATTCCCTCCAGGGTGAATGAAGCACGCCAAGCACCAGCCAGCCCAAAGCTGCACGTAACACAGAGTTCTGCTTATCTCCTCCCATGCCATCTCCTGGATGGTGACCTGCAACAGTTTAGGAGGGGACCCATGTCTTGTCCCATCAGCTCTGCTACAGGGGAGATACCCTGCAGCATATAGACTGGATGAACAACCCAGTGTACCAGAATGCATGAGGCAGCCCTCTGCACCTGCCTTCCACACAAGTGTTACCCTGGGAGGAGGACGCCAGGAACCCCCCGCCATGCACGCATGCACACACACACACACACACACCCCATCTGCAAGAGAATTCCTCAGCGGTAAGATAACTCAGCTGTACACAGAAAGGAGACAATTAGAAATGCCTAGCAAAAAGGATTTGTCTCTAAATTATTGTTTACAAAATATGTCAATCCCTTGCAGCTTAATTTCATTCATCTATTTGTTTTGCAGGAAAGATGAGGCTCTAGCATAGTCAGCAATCCTGTAATGAGGACATTTGCCTGCTCCCTCACAGGTAGGAGAAAAGCTAAGGAGGGATTTAAGACCCTTCTTCCCTCTCCTCCACACCACAACTCCTCTGCCCCAGACTCTCCCAGGCTGGCTGCCTCTCATTTTTACAAAAACTGTTACAATATCACAGTTACAGCTATAGGGAGATCAGGAATTCTAAAAATCTCAGGTGTTTTGTGGGATGGAAAAAGAGAATTTCCCTCCTCCAGTTCAGACTGTTCCACAGCCCAACTCTGTGTGCCAAACAACCCTTCTCCCTTGCCTGCTGACTCCAGGGGCAGCGGAGGAGACATGTCCCACATGTGAAGCTACGGCCTCCCGCATTGTGCATCTCCCCTAGATTCATATTCCCACATTTCCTTGGCATTCCCCTGCTGTGGGGATACCGAGAAGCAGTTTATTTCAAGTACTATCCTCATGAGCCTTGGGGCCACAGCTGGCAGATACCAGCCAGGAGAAACCCAAATGAGCTCAGCAGGAAGGAGCCTCAAGATCCTGGTGCCTGCAGATTTGCAATGGGACATGAGCAGCTCATTGCATCTTGACTGCTGAGGCTGGAAATCGTGCATTTTAGTGACCTGAGGACAGGAGGACACATAATTTCGCAAAGGTCTGCCTGGTGCTGAGGGAGCACTAGGTCTCACTGCATGGTCTGACAGAGGGATATGAAGGGCCTTTAATCAGATCTCAGCAAGCAGAAAGCAAAAAACAGAGCATATTTTTTGGAAAAAGAGCAAATATGTTGAAAGACAGATTTTTGGGGGTACTATTTCTCTCCCAAATGTGGGAAAGTTCTTTTCTTTTTGTTTTAGAAATGCCAAACCATTTTATTTCACCAGTTCCTAAGAGCAATTCAGCACTTGGCTTTGAGGCTGCCATTTTCAGTTTTACTGAATGGCCTAAGGACAGTTACATGGAACAAAATGTTCTTTCAGTTTTCAATTTTGACTCAAATGAAAGGCTTCTGGTTTGCACCCCAAACAAAAAGCTTTACTCTGCTTGGCTCCAACAAGAGCCTGTTCCTTGGTTTTTTTGTCTGACTCCTAAAGTACCTCCTAACCCTATTGCAAAAATAAAAGCAAAGCCAGAGACCAGGCTTTGGTGGAAACTTGGCTTGTTGGCCTCCACTGCAAGTCATGCATGCAATGAGCAACACCAGCTGAGCTCTCAGGCCAGGTGGATAACAGGTAGCATCACTGATCTCAGTGATGACTGAAATTTCACTGCCCTCCTGTATGAAATTCCTGCTCCTGGAACCATCCCCTCTATTTCATCACCCTCCACTTGCTGCACTTCTGGAGCCAGTCATCAGCCTAGCGCTGCGGGTCCTGCACCCCTAGGGAAGGGTGACACAGCCCTCACACTGGAGCAAGTTAATTGAACCAACCCAGATAGGCAGCCTTCAGGATACTGGGATTTAATTTACTTGTTCTTTTTATAATCATGACCTCAGTTTATTCACTTGAGAAACACAGAAAGACAAAACAATAACATGAGCTATTTGAGGAACCGGTCACATCCTGACTCGTTACTTTGTCCTTCTTTGGCTTTTATGCACTGTGGTGCTGCTCTTTCGTGTTCATCTTAAAATGGTTGTACTGAATCTCTATTAAAAAGCAGCAGCTTTAAATGAAGCATTAGGAGAAAAGCTGACTCCCTGCAGCAGGCAGGGACTGCAGACTGGCTTGACCCTGCCCACAGAAATGGAGCCTGCTCTTCCGTGTGGACAAAAATCCCTGCAGCCCACTATGGCATGCAGAAAGAACTTCTCAAAGGAGATAGCTAAGAGGCTCTGCCTGTGGGACTGGGTAGAAGGGAGTCTTGGATGAGCCATCACCCAGAAGTCAAAGGAGATGGAGGTGGGAGGTAGATCAGATGATCGTGGGTCAAATGCAGCATATAACGAGGGAGAAGTGAAGGAAGGTAGACAACTCGAGCACATCTCACCTCTCACCAGAGAACTTGGGAAAGGCTGCTCCTCTGGGCCTCCATTTCCCTTCTCAATAAAGGAGGAGGAAGGTAATTCTCCTGCCTTACAAGGATATTATGGGAAATCTATCCTGCGTCATGTCAGTAGAGTTGGTTTCAGTCCATGCTTTCAGATCCCCTCCGCACAGAGGGTGTTCTGCCCTGCAAAAGCCACTGCAGAGTGGTATTCATGCTGCATAACTTTCCATGAATAGTGTAAGGTTTTGTTCTAGGCTCCTTTTAATTCATTAGATAGGTCAGCAGGAGCTGAATTTAGGAGCTCTACATCATTCTCTGAAGAAATCTCTCTCCTTCTAGCCTGGGATGCCAAACACCTATGGTAAGTGGTACAAACAACCCTTCCCTCTACGTGCCACCCAGAGCACAAAAGGATGATTTTTTTCCAAGACAAAAGCTATGAAAGCAGACACACCATCCGGTAGGAAACAAGAATCAGCCTTGCAAGTTTGGACTGAGATTTTTCTTTACAAGCACCGTAGGGGTCTGGCAATTACAATTAAAGGCAAGTGCCCTAAAACAGGTAAGGCTTTGGCCACTGTCCAGCTATGCCAGCATTGCAGGACAGCACAGAGGCTCTGCACGTTCACAGGGCCAGTGCCACCCTCACGTCCACCCCAGTCCTGCCCCCCTTGCTGCAGGCAGGAATCTGCTTGCTGCTGCAGTCTCCAAGGGGGACAACTGCAGCTGCTCAACAAGACAGAGCCACACCAGGACAGACGTGAGGAAAGAAACTGTCTCCTGCTGCAGCGGCAGTAAAAGTCCTTTGCAACTGTTAAAGCCAGACGGAAACTAATTTTTTTCTTTTTTAACAGCCTCTCATCCTCTCCCCTCCTTCCCTGGCTGGTACAAGACTGAGAAAAGCCAATTGCAATTAAACGTTCACTCCTAAATGAACAGCTCAGTTTGTAAACAACAATAGCGACAAAAAAAAATGCAGCTCTCAGCAAAAGCAGCCCAGCTTTCTTTGCAAAATACCACAGGTCTCCAGCAAAAAATTGTTCCTCTCAACATCCTTCTGAGCTCTCCGGAATGCTCCCTTGCCCCTCCAACCCCTCTTTGCCCCACATGTACAGCCTGTCAAAGCTAATATGAAGAAGTAGATGCAGGCACTGAGACATCCTGGCCTGGAAGCCATTCTTCTGAAAAAGCACTGCAAACCTGCTCCTTTAGATAAATAAATAGCACATCCCCTGTGAGACATCATCTGCAAAGCATGATCGTACGATGCCTCCACTGTCATAATTCCCCATGTCCTTATTGCCCGACAGCCTCCATAAAGAGCCGGCAGGTTTATGTGCCACTTAAAACCAGCCTATTACTCGCAGCAAACTTCCTTCAACAAGTTTTTGTGTGCTCTGACTCAAAAGCGTAAGAATTGTGTCTCAGTGTGACTAGCTAGTGCTACCCACACACCCTGCCAGTACCCCCAGAGACAGTGGGGGTTACTGGTCCCAGAAGAGGGTCTGATCCTCCACTGCTGTCTCTTGGGCAGCCACACTAAACCAAGTACAATCACACCAGAAGAAGATCGAACCCAGCATGCACAATTTATAAACTGCAAGACATGAATGATGGTTCCCTATAGGCTATGCATGAAGGGAAGCAGGTTTTCTGTAGATAGAAAGAGACTTTGATATCAGTGCAGTAAATGGGTGTTGCATCACTCCATGATTTGATTCACTGGGCATGTTCAGAGGCTGCTGTGCCTGAGGGACACGAAGAATGCTGGTGTGGTTTGCAGCCCTATAGATAAAGGTTTCGACCTTCATTTGGGATTAAATTGGAGGAGCTGCACTGATTTGCATCCTCCTTTACGCTAGCTTGCAAATACAAGCAGGTCCTGCAATATGCAGTGATCTCTGAACGGTAAGGGGAAAAGGCACCTAAAGTCTTCTGAGCCTTTCCAGCCTCCCCGTACATAGGTCTGTGGTTAAACGCAGTAATTTTTATTTTAAGATACTGAGAAGTGATTTTTTCCTGTCAAATGAGATTAAAACACAAAACACAGGGCAAGCCAATTGCCCCAGACTGTCCCATCTGCTTCATGATCAGATTTTATGCAACAAATGCTAGAGTATTTGTTTTATTTTCAAAGAGCATATGGTTTGATTTTTAAAAGCTCAGCCACTCACCACCGGGGCCAGCCTTCCAGAAAAGCTTGATGCACAGCAGCTCCTCTGGTGACACATGGGACTTCTGAAAGAGCCCATCACCCAAGCTGAGCATTTGAAGTCCCTGGAAAAGCTGCCCTTGTTTGGGAGAGCTGAATAGCAGAAAAGCAAGCTGCCTGGTGCAGGAATGTAATCCATCTACCCAAAAAGCAAGGAAGACTTTAAACCAGAGGAAAAAAAAAGAAGCAGAAATATAATAAAACAGAAAGGGAAAAAAAAAGAAAGGCAGGAAAGGGTTGAATAAATTTCCCCTTTGGTTTTAGACTAGTAACACCATAAATGCTACTGAATAAATCACCCACAGACCAGAGAGCTGAAATAATACAGGGGAAAACCTGACTTCCCATTCATCACACTCCCCCTGACATATAATAAATGCTTCTCATTCAGCCAAAATGAATTAGCATAGTCGACACAGCACGCTTACATACTGATGCCCACAGATTACCCTGCTCTTTGCTCTCTGAAGCCTCCTTTCCTGCCACCTCCCGCCCTATGCCCCCAACTCCCAGGGAAAGCAAGACAGCCCCAGCTAGACTGAGGGGTCCTTGCTGCCACTAATCCCCAGGACACTGGCGCCTCTCTGCTGTCATCTGCAGCACCTATAAATCCCAGTGAGTATGAACTATAAAGTCTGGTATGAAAATATAGACCATGAGATATGCTAATCACCATTTCCTCCCTGAGGAAAGGAACTGGCAGGTGAGCAGCAGAACTAGAAATGGCGTTTCAGAGCCCAGACAGTGATGTCTCGCTGGCACCCTACTTTGCAAGATCCAAGATACAAGGATGAGCAATTCACTTGGTACCACAATACACAGGTCCAACGGAGCCCAGAGAGCGGTGAATGTGCAGTCGTGGAGTGGAGTCACCCTCACACAACTCACAGAGAGTCCTTCACACCAACCACAGACAAACCACAGTCCTGACACCAGCCTGAAGGACATTCAAGACCTTGGGCCATAGCAGGTTTATCCCAAGAAACCCAAGCCAGCACCTTCCATGAACATTATTATGGAGACACTGCCTTTCTGCTGATGGAAACTGGCTCCAGTCAACATGGACCCAACTGTGACTGCACTGGGGCCAAGACATGACAGGCAACCTCTATCAGCAAGGGCTCCATCCCAAGACCACCCTTGCATAGGCACAGTGGGTGAGGATGTGATGGGAAGCACTCCCTCTGGTCCCTGCTTGGCCAGAGCCAAATGAGAGACCCCATGCTGGGAAACGAGCCCAGCCCACAGCAAACTGCATGTGGCAGGGGCAGGTGGTGGGCAGCCGACTGCTGAAGAGCCATTTTAAAGCCAACTGGAAACAACCTTTACCGATGCTCTGAAGGTTTGAAACCATCATTGGTGGATTAAATCCATTTCAGGGGGAAATATCATGCCGGGTCTGAGTGATTGCCCAGAGTAAGGCTGGAGTGATGTGAAAATGGGTGATAAATATTAAGAGATGGAGATGAGAGACATATAATGGAATGTCTGACAAAACCTTAATTAGAGCCTTGTATATACACTGAGAAAAAATATTTAGCTGATAGCAGCACTGGGGGTTTGAGGCTTTCTACAGTATGCTTAGGTTAAAATAAACATTTATTTTAAGCACAAGCAAGTCATTCAACTAGTTAGTTTAAAGTTGAGGTAGGTGAATAGCTTACAGTAAATAATATACTACATGCATTTATTCAAGCTTCTTTTTAGCCTAGATTTCCTAAGGGGAAAAAAAAGGCCTGTTATTGCTCTGCATTAGTCATTTCCTCCCAATAACTCTTGAATCTCCTGGCCGATTTCTCTGAGATTCACCACAGGAATAAAGGGCTTGGAAATGCTACAGTCCTCTAAGTGTGGTGGAAATGGGTTGCTGATGATCCCCACTCCTGGAACAGCTGCCAGAAAATCCAGACTGGATGCCTTTGGGTTTCTTAAACTCATCTTTGCTTGTTTATAACTCTCCTGACTCCTAACACAAATAACTGCTCCCTCAGATAGCCCAGCACTGATCCTAGATGAATTTTGGTCAAGACATCATTTTTGTGATAGTTTCTCATGGCTCCTTTTCCCCCTTGCTCTTGGCTATTTAAAGGCAGGAACTCCTCAGAGTGATCCCTGACTCAAGTACTTCCCAAATACTTCTCCTCTCCAACAACCGTTGCTGTCTATCATCTGTACTGCCAGCTCTTCCCACCACAGCCTCCATGAAGAAAAGGGAGGGAGCTCTGTGTGTAACCAGTCCCTGCTCTGAATCACAGGTTCAAACTTGGCTCTCTGAAAGCAGGTGGCAGTTCCAAACAGCTCATATAATGGCTTCAGCAGCTCCTCACCCACCCCTGCCTCCAAAATAGCCTGCAGAGCAGCTCACATCCACTCAGTGGATGTGGGATCACCCTCAGACAGCCATCAGTATACAGAGCTGGGCTCCACTCTTTCTGGGCAGACAAATTACCTTAATTTACTGCCCTGGATGAATCCTGCTCTCCGGCAGGATGAGTAAGGGCCTCAGTGTTTAAGTGCCCACTCCCGCAGTGTCGATCACAGGCAGTAGCAGGCAGGGCCAGGAGAGACTTAAGAGGCATCTTGTCCATTCCACTTGCTCCAAGGCAGGAGTCTAACACCTCACACATTTGTCAGAACTGTCCAATCTGTTCTCAAATACCTCTGTTGAGAGAGCTGCCACATTGCCCTTACTTGCCCTCTTCCTGTCATTCATATTGTCACCTGCTGCCAGAGTTCTGTAAGACTAACGGTGTTTTTCCTGGGGAATGAGTCAATCCATGATGGAGTTTTCAGTCCTCTGGTGTGTCAGGAAAGGTCGTACTCAATTCGCAAATGCTGCTCCCTCTGTGATCTCCTCCAGGCTATGAGCTCTCACAGCCCAACCACATCCACCATGAGGCATCACAGACTGGGCCCCAAATACCCACTTTTATTTCTCTCCAGACTTTCAAGGCTTTTATAGAGGCCTGGGGAGACCGTTATGTTCTTCTTCAGACCGTCAAAGCAGCAAAGGCAGGGAATTCCCTTCCCTCCTCCTTCCAAAGGCCTCGCACCCAGCCCCTTAATGCAACAGGTTTTGCAAGAGGTTCATGCATTATTAGCAGGCCCATCTTTTCACCAAAACCAACTGTTTGCAACACAAAGAGCTCAAGATACTGGGTTCCCAGGGACAGACCCAGCTTTCAACACAAGCACAGAGCCTGGGGAGACAGCTAGTGTGCTTAGCCACACTCCAGCGTTCAGCAGACCCAGTGTCAACCCAGGCAGCTATGGTGTATGGAGAGCTTGGAGATTGATTGCGTTGTCGCCTTTGCCTACTGCTCCTTGGTTGCCAACCAGCAGAATGGATGTCCTACTTTGCATAACGCTTGTACTGTGAATATTATTAACCTCATATATCACTGGGGAATGCACACAGCTCCCGTTTGCAGGGAGCACCAGGGCCAGCCCTATTCAATCTACTTCCATAAACAGAAACAAGGACCATTTAATAAGCAGGAGGCAGCTGGTGTCTTTAGAGGTTAGGGGTTTGTGTTGATTTTTTTCCGCTTTACAAAAGATAAATATGCTCAGGAAATTTTCTGCTGTGGATTTTCATCTTATTGACTTCTCATAAACTAAGCAGGGTCAAGCATTGGTCAGTACTTGGACGGGGGATCACAAGGGAAAACAAAATCCACAGTAGAGGAGGAAGAGAAACACTTGTGACTTGGCTTTTCAGGCAGTAATGCTCTTCTCTCTGAGCCAGCCCTGAATCACCATTGCAAGCAGGATTAAAAACGCGGTCACAGTTACAGAAGGTTCCTTCTCCCTGTGGAACGTGAAATCGGGGTGGGCTGGCATCTTCAAAGGAACCAAAGGGAGTTAGGAACCAGAATTAAGTGACAGTCAAGCATTTGACCTCCTTTAAGACCAGCCTTGATCAAAAAAGCTCACATCTGTCTCACTCCAACAACAGGTATTAGCCAAGGGGTAGCTGTTTAATGCTCCATGTAAAAGGCATTCTAGCCTGCTTCTTCCCCTAAACTTAGGCAGCAATTTCGTTTGAATCCAGTATGTTTGCTCCCCCTACTGAACTGTCCCACGTGCTCAATGTATGTTTTCCAACATTTCCCCACATACTGTTCCTACACTGGCTGAATATCCCTAGTGAGTAAAATTATTTCTATGTTCAGTAGCCTGTAAAGTACTTTGAAATCTTTCAGATGAAAGGCCCTCATTGAAAAGTGTATAATAAGATTTCATTATTGTATCATTCATTCTCATTATCACTAATAGCAGTGGTTGTATAAAATGTTCTTCCTGTGATCAGAACTGACTATCTAGCAAACACCCCAGCCCACAGAAGCTAAGGACAAAGAAGACATCAGGGAATAGGAGTCCAGAGTTCACTCAGCTGTTCTCAGCTCCCTATAGGTCCTCTCTGCTTCTTTGAAGATTTTAATTAGAAACCTATGGAATGGTGTTCCAGGACCTGGAAAAGATCCAGAGGTATAAAGGACAACAGTCAAACTGGGAGCCTCTGCTCCTTGCGGGCATAAGGGTTTTCAGAACTGAAATGCACAAGGCAGTCACAAAGGAAGCTGGAGACCAGGCAGTGCGGAGGTCTGGGGACACACAGCATGTCCAGCAAGGAAAAAGGGATGGTTTGGATTCATCAGACTCTGTTTTTGGGGAGCAGGTTACCCACAAGCAAACAGGCTAGCTAATATCTAGGGTTCAAGGTGCACTGGGGAGCAGAGGAGGCATTTCAATGAGAAGTTGAGGGTGTAGGAAAAAGAGGGTTCTGAATTTAGCAGCAGTAAAATAGGGCAGAAAGAAAATTGGGCAAGATAGCATGGAGAGGGAATGCAAAAAGAAAAGAAGGAGGAAAGAGAATGAAAAGCACTGCTAACTCAGGCTGCCCTAGGAAGCAGTGTTCGGAGTTGTAGAACTAATTGCCCTAAATAAATATATGAACTAAGGGGAGGATTTATAAGCAAGAGAGATACAAGAAACAGCTGGCTGAATGGTGTTTGAATGGGTAATGGAAAGTATTTACAACGTTGGCAAAGCAACTTGACAGGCAAGAGAAGCCTAGTCATCATTTAGGGCAAGAAATAAAAGAGGTGACAGCTGTAAGATCTCTCACCACCTAGAGAGATTGAGAACGAGGGATTTCTGCACCATTCCTGCTCTTCCCCTGTGTGTCCCAGATGCTGTAGGTTCAGTGACTTGTATTCCATTCAGATGCTCGTAGCCTTACACATGTCAAACAGTGCAGTGACAAAGAAGAGAGCTTCATCCAGGGGCTGGAGAAAACAGATGGGCAGGAAGGCATTTCAGAACTCTGCCATTCCAGGGTGATGAAGACCAGGAGAAAGCAATTAGAGCTGGATTTGATGCTGGAGCCTGGGGACCCTTCAGGCAGTGGCAATGTTTGGAGATAGTCCAGTATGAACAGAGAAGCCACTTTTCACATTGAAGGGGAAGAAAGACATGGGACAGTTGAAATTTGACTGCAGATCCAAGGGCACAGAGAAGATACAGAGAAGAGGGTGGTTCTGTGGTACCCCATATTTAGTGAGAACTACAGGAAAACTTAATATCCAGTTTCACAAGTTGCTGCAAATTCATTTTACTTGAACATTAAGTGATAGCAAAGAGCATGAGTTGTGATTTCATTCCAGATCATGGCTTGTCTCCAAACAAAAGGGGTAACCATCAAGTTTAGGCTTGGGTGATGCAGGAATTTCTCGTCAATCCCTCTTCACCAGAATCATTCAAAGATGACCCATTTTTCAATGCTTAGCTCCAGTTCCAGTACCCAGACATGGTATTTGTGGCAGCCCCACTGTTAGGCCAGATGAGACCTGGTCTTTAAGGACTCAGAGAAAGAAGAGGATGCTCTGCTCAGCTATGAGCTGACAGGTATCCTCTTTCCGGGGTGACAGATCCAAGCACCCCAATGGAAATTTTAAAAACTACTCTCAAGATCTTGTCAGAGCTGTTCATCAGAACTGCTCTGATTAACAAGCACTACTGAACAGCAGCTACTTTGTCCCTTTGATCACGGCCGGTCCTCAAGTCATAGATGAATTAAATATTTAATAGCCTGTGTGACAGCTCAGGACAGCTGCTGTGTCAAAATGGTCCTGGAACGTCCCCGCGTACCTCAGAGCAGTCAGCAGACACAGGAACACAGCAATGGTGAGAGTTAGCAGCATCCTTGGCTGGTCTCCAGAGAAGAACTGGAGCCACAGGCTCTGCAGTTGGACGAACCACGACCTGGCAGCCAAAAGGATGAATCTGAGCAGAATGGGAGGATTTTAATGCCAGGATTTATGCTTTTCTAGAATGTACAATACTTTCTGGGCTGACACCACAGTGAATAAAGGGGTTCTTGCAAGACTTACCTAGTGTTTATTCCATCATGTATGTCTCCATACAGTCCTGGACCATGAGAGCTCAGGGCCATGAGAAACAACTCAGAGGCTGCAAGTCACACAGAAGAGCTAGCATGGTAACTAATTCCCAACTCACACATGAAGAAACATTGCATTGCATAAGCAAGAAAACACACTCTTCTTTGCACATGCAAGAAATGGTCTTGCTTATACACTGCATCCTAACACTGCACCATATGCACTCTGTAGGTTGGATATGTCTGGTATTGAACCTTAGACATTGAACCTTGGAGTGCTGAACATTAGAGAAGTCCAAGGAAAGGACTACACAGGTGGAGCTGGGGAGGATTTGTGAATATGATGATCTCCTGAAATCCCTTTGGTACCTGCTGTTTGACAGCTCTGTGATTCTGAATATGGTCTTCTGGCTCACCGTCAAAAATCGAACAAACGACAGTGACTTTGGTTACAAAACAGTAGCTCTTTAATTGCAACAAGAGCCCCTGCTAATTTAGCAGAAACGCTTTTAGCTCAGATAACTGCTCTGCTAATGAAATCAGAGCCATCACCACTTCTGGCTCCCCATGGTAAAACCTCTGTCCTTTCCAGGGAGTGAATCTCACCATAGCTTCAGACAGAAGTTTTAATGGGCTTTAGCAGCCTTCGAGATAAAGTGCTTGAAGGACAAAATAAATCATCTCTCTTACTGTGCTGTCATAAAATCCCCCTTCCCCTTAATATTCTTCTTGCATCACCTTCTAGTTTTGCCACCTTCTCTCTTTCAAAGCTTAGACTTAACTTGAAAGAGCAGATCTAACCCAAGAGGAATAAAAACCACCCCCTAAAGTTTCCATTCCTAAGGTCCAGGATTTGGGAGAGCAGAATAGCACCACAACTCTAATCAACAAACTCATCTTTCCTAATGCAATGGTGAAACTGCTGTGACAGCTCTCCACAGGGAGCATTTAGGGAAGCCAGCTCCCTCTCCTCCTCTTAACCCTCTCTGCTGCTTTGGTAGGATGCTCTGTGGGTTATTTTGAATTGGCTTTGGCAAAGGTTTTAGTCTTCTATGACTGGGGGAATCTCCACTGTATCAGAAACAGTGTGGCCAGCAGGAGCAGGGAAGCGATCGTCCCCCTGTACTCGGCACTGGTGAGGCCACACCTTGAGTACTGTGTTCAGTTTTGGGCCCCTCACTACAAGAAAGTCATGGAGGCGCTGGAGCGTGTCCAGAGAAGGGCAACAAAGCTGGTGAGGGGCCTGGAGCACGTCTGATGAGGAGCAGCTGAGGGAACTGGGGTTGTTTAGCCTGGAGAAAAAGAGGCTGAGGGGAGACCTTCTTGCTCTCTACAACTACCCGTGAGGAGGCTGCAGTGAGGTGGGTGCTGGTCTCTTCTGTCAGGTGGCTGCTGATGGGACAACAGCAAATGTCCTCAAGTTGCGGCAGGGGAGTTTTAGATTAGATTATTAGGAAAAATTTCTTTGGTGTTGTCAGACATCGGAACAGGCTGCCCAGGGAAGTGGTGGAGTTATCATCCCTGGAGGTATTCAAAAAGCACGTAGACAGGGCACTTCAGGACATGGTTTAGTGGGCACGGTTGACGGTTGGACTCAGTGATCTTAAAGGTCTTTTCCAACCTAAATGACTGTGATTCTATGATTCCAGCCAGCACAGGGGCAGCATAGACAGCTGTGTAACAGTGCTCTGCAGAAGTCATCTCCAGGACAAGTCCTTGGAAGGATCTAGCTGGGCTGTTCCTAGACCTCAAGTACTGCGAGGCATAGGGAAATCCAGCTATACAGTGCAGTCCATGCCAGACTGTAAGAAAGACAAGAATAAAGCAGCAAAGCCACCTCTGCATCCCAGCTTTTCTTCCAGCATCAACAACAGTGCTAAACTGGATCCCAAGTGTTGGCTCATATTTCCAAACACTTTCTAGCCATTGCAAAGAACAAGTGCTTAAGGGCTTGGCTGTATTTATGCTTTTGCTTGTCTTTAATAAAAGCGGCATTTATAATGCATGATTAATTATTTTGCACAAGTCTCCCTTTTATGGGAACCTGTGAAATGTAAGTGATTTTTAATACCACCTCACAGACATCATTCCTTCTTCCCGCCCCCATTACCATTAATCCATGTTGTAGAAAGATGTAACATTTGTCACTGGTTTATTATGAAGTGCAATGTTGCGAGTTATTTATGAGCTTGCTATTTATTGAAGTATTTGCGGGTAGTTTTAGCACTTCAACTCTAGGGTGAGAATCAGCCACATTTTACCCACTGCCTGGCAGAACCTTCTGCTGTTTAACCACTTCAGTCCCACTCTCTGGCTGTGCCCTCACAGCACGTCGCCCAGGGATGTGTTTCAGGGCAGCCTCTCAGCCTTGTCACTTCAAAGGGACAGGCCAAGTAAGCTTTTGTTCTCATTAGGTGGAAGGTGATGTTTGGAAAGGACCCAGAGGCAATGGGCAGAAACAAGCAAGGAATGGAGACATTACTGAATTCTGATCACTGGAAAGATGCCAGTTTGGGGGTCTCACAGCACAGGAGTGAAGCAACTGGCCAGACCACAGATCAAGCCAGTCCACTATTCAATGCCTAATAACAGATACCCAAGAAACAGCATTATAACAGGACAAACACATAGCAACCCTTCCCCAGAGTATTTCCCCTGCTCCTAGCGATCTGCTACACAGGATCTTTCCTGGTGAGATCTTTGTTCCTTGACTTATGTCCAATCCCTCCTCAAATCCACATAGGCTTTTTTGCACCACAACATCCTGACGGCAAAAAGTACCACAGCTTAAATTACATGTTGCCTAAGAAGTGTTTCCTTTTGCTCGGTTTGAACCTGCCATCACCTCTTTTCAATTGATGTTTCCCTGTATATCTGAAGCTTCCCCTGCACCGCCTGTCCAACAGGACAACCCTGTCTCTGTTGCACTTCAAGCCTGAAAGGAAAAAGCTGGCAGATATGCCAGATGGAGAGAACAGGAGGTAATGGCATGACTATTAGGTGAGAAGGGTAGCAAACAGCAGTCAAGAAAAGCATCTGAGAGCCCCAGTACTCCTGCCAACTAGAGAACGACTGTCTCCAAGCCCATGTTCTGCTCTGCTTTGTACCTAATTGTGAGAGAGCCCCTAAAATCTGCTGAGCCAAGTCACTCATGCCTAGCTGGGATCTCTGTCTATTCATGGCTAGCACAACCCAGGAGGTCAGGAGGATGGGAGAACTTAAGTGGCTTGTACAGAACAACTCCCAGCAGAACATTGGTGTCACCATTGCAGAGGCCCTGGCAGTTGAGCTGTGTTCACCTATTTGGCCAGGAGCAGTACAAGTTGGGGGAAGCAAATTTAAGGCGTAAATCTGGAGTAAAATTGCTCTACTGCAGCTTGGCCTCATGTTTCAAAGTATGCTCTGAATTTAAATAGCTGTGAATGCAATTGTGGGGTTCCCCTGGTTAAAGTAGCTGGACTCTGTGTTTCAGCTATTGCTTTTTAAAAATTCAGGGTAGCTTGATTTGCCACAAGTGAACCTGCTGATATGACCATGAACATAACCTCTGTTGCCCTTCTGAGCTTCCCACTTTCAGCACATAAATAAAAGGTGCAAGATCTCAAGCACCTACCCTGCCCCAGCCAGTCCCATGAGAGCAGATGTGAGCAAGAACACACACAAATTCACTGTGAAAATCCCGCTTCTTCTCTGAACATGCCCTGCTGTCTTTCAGTCACCCATTTGACCTTAGCATTCAAGGACTAACACTTTAGGAAACTGGCCATACAGTGTAATTAAGAGCAACAGTCATTGTTGCTTCTTATCAACAGCCCAAATTGTACACTACAGCTGTATAGCAAATACCTGCTGCAGCCAGAACAGCTAGTCCTAGGTCAGTACCTGCTTTTTTCCTCTATACTGTTTCAATAAGAGAAAAGAGAGAACAGAAGCCAGCATACAGTGCTACAGCTGTCCATGAAGGAACAGAAATGGTTCTCCTCCATTTTAAGGTGTGGAAAATGAAATACATTGAAGTGTTATACTGTGGGGTTTAGACATGCAAGCTGTGGAAACTTAACCAGTTGGTTACCCTGCATTATCCAAGCCACACTAATCATCTACAGAAATGCTCCTAGTCTACGGCAAACACGGAACGAACTCATGTTACTCCACAACGAGCAGAAGAAATTCATCGAAGCTCAGACTGCTGACAAAGCAAGCTAAGCAAAGAGACCCCATGCCTAGGACTGAATGCTTAAAAGACGGCTGTTAACTTACAGACATAACTCACGGATTATGAGCTGAAGTCACCAGTCACACAGCTGATTGTGGTCAGGCAGAAGGATTTGAGCAGAAAACTCCATGGAGAGCAGAATATTGCCTTTACTTAGCTCAGTGAGAAGGCTTCTGCTTTTACATTTGCTTCTTATCAACTGCAGCTACCTAAATAGTCAGTTTTCAGCACCTGAAATGTCTGACTGAAAACTGTTTACAACACTTAGCACTTTGTGCTGAGATCACTTGCTAAAATGAAAGCCCATATTTTATTGAAAAGAGCAGACGCTTTGCAGGCATGGTTTTATTTCACTCTAACACCAGGCGCTCCCTGGTGCTAGCAGGATACAGAGATGCTGTACTGGTATGTAGTTTGCTGCAGGTAGAGCATTTGAAGGGTGTGAATTAGAGGGCCACAAAGTCTATTCAAAAGGTTTAGTAGCCATCAGCAGGAGGATCTAAATGCATTTCCTCTCATTCTATATATTCTTGTTCTAATCCTGCTGTGTCTGTGAGTGCTTCTGTTGTGTTAACTACAGTTAAATTTCCCTACAACACCTTTTCTGACAGAAAATGGTATTCCATCAAAACAAGCCAACTTGATTTTGATAAAAAATTCCATGTTTTAAGAGAAGTCTGCTGATTGGAAGCATTTTGTAAAAATCAAAACAAATCTGGGAACTTTGAGGTTTGGCTTCAAACTACCTTTCATTATAAATAATTGGGGGGGGCAGGGGGGAAAGACCCACACTCATACTGCATTTTTTAGAGTAAAGCACAGTCACCTGTAATTTCTGAACACTAAATGCTCTGAAATGCTGTGGCAGAGCATTTTGATATGGCTCGGTGATTGTTCCAAAGAGAAAGCGAGACAGAAAACCACTTGAAGTCTTTTAACTAGCTTTTAGCAGACCTGTTCCCATCTGATCCAGCTGGCTCCTAGACCCCCTTCAGAGGGTCAAACAACATAAAACCTTCACTCACTAGCATTTCATCCTGTGCCACACACTAGGCCTGATCCTGCCGATGTGAAGTCAGAGTAATTTCAAAGTCATCAGAGCTAGTACAGATCTACTGAGGCATGAATGAAGAAAGAAGACAGACCCTGCAGTTGCATGGCCCCCAGCTGGCATTCAGTAAAGGGTTTTCCACAGTGAAAGTAAGGACCAGCTTCTCTGCATCAAAAGGTGGGTGTCAGTCCTGCTTCTACTCTTCCAACCCAGCCACTTTTTCTTTCACACTGTGCCTCAGTTTCCCTCTCTACAAATCACAGCTCACTAACCCTAGTTAAGCATCGCTACAGCTCCCTGGTGTGGCTGAGGTCCAGAGCTGAACCACAAGCTCCAGGGCCTCTTTCCTTATTTCTCCTGAGAGCCAAAGTGGAGAGCCACAGCAGGATGCTGGGCAGATGGCCACATGTTACAGCTTCTATGAAATTTCTTCTCCAGCCAAGGACAAACTGGGTTGTCAGGAGCTGATCGGAGAGGGGTAATGGGGTGAACAGCTTTGCTAAGAACAAACAGGATAATAAACCCACCTTAATGCCACCAGAGGAACACAATCTGACCTTATCTATATGCAAATTGTGGTTCCTTCTTCCTCCTCTCTGAGGGCAGGTGAGCTGGCTATAATATGCCTGATAACAGCAGTGCATTTGCATTCCACCAGACACTGTTAGGAACTTCTCTCTGCTTTGTTCAGTGACTTAGGCTGTATTTAAAAAAAAAATCCCTTCTGATTATAAAGCAGCTCCATTTGGCTGCCACCTGTTACAGGATCACCAAAGCCTCGGGAAACTTTCAGACACCAGCTCCCACACTCTTTGTCAGCAGTGTTTGCCTCCTTGTTCTTTGTCATCTGGCTGTATTGGCATGGAAACCAGCCTCTGGTGCTGAGGCATCCATCTGTTCCTGCTGTTCCCTCCTCACCTGAAGTCAGGCAGCCCTACTCACAGTGTTTTGGGTGCCTATGAGTTGAAAGGACATAAGAAGTTAGAGACTGGGAGAAAAAATAAAGTAAAAGTGAACAGTGGATGTTCTTCCATCACACAGCAAGCTCAGGATGGTTCCCTGCAGAAGGAGACTTTAAGTATCCCAAAAGCAGTGTGCCATGCTATTTTTCTTTCCCAAATTATAAGTGAAATACAGCAAGAACTCAGCAGGATCTGCCCATACAAACTACTGTATTCTCCAAAGTTTTACAGAAACCAATATGTTCATATACACATATGCATACCAACCCACAGTAAAATCCACATCCTCCATAAATCTACATAGCTCCCTTGTCCATCATCTCTTTCCTAATTTCTTTGAAGCTACTCCAACTTCTACTGAGGACCAGTTACCCTGTCCCAAATGCCACCAGCAGTGAAATCATGCTTGCTCCTATCTCAACCAGTCTGCAGTTAGATGAAGTTTGGATGAACTTCCAAATCTGAGGCATTCTGCTCCTCTACAGTCTGACATTAGTCTTACACACTGGCCCACAGCTTTCAGAGGAAGAAAGTAAAGAGGAAGAGTAGTTGTATTTTTAAAGGAAAAAAATAAACATCCTGGTTTTATGCAAATAGCCTTAAACTTTGGGTAGGGGCAAGAGAGAAAATGGGGGAAGAAATACATTTAAAAACCTTTCTGTTTCTATTCTTTTCTCCTTTATGTTTTCAGTGTGGCTTTAGTGGCTCTTTAAAGATGTACTACAAAGCTTTTAATAAAAGCCAGAATGAAAGGAAGAATCCTCTTTAAGATCCTAAATCAGTCTTGCAATACGTGTCTAGACTCACACCTTACTAACACATTAACTTTTTAGAAGTAAGATACTGTAACACCCAGTAATCCCTTCAGCTTCTGCTAAATTCCCTGTCAAGGAGGCTGTGTGTTTCTGTTTAGATGGGAAGCAGCAACATTAACAATGACCCCTTCCAGAGAACATTTAATAGGCAAGTAGATCACTCAAAGTACTTTTCATTTCTGCCTCTCCTTCATTTAGCCGTACCTTCCACCACTCTATGAGCATTGAGGATATGATTGCTTTGCATCATGCAACTGCTGCACTCACTGAACAAAATACCCAGGAGTTTGGTCCTAGTGCTGGGAGCAATGTGCTGGTTTTGGCACTGATCCCACCAAATCTAGGGTTACACTTTTACAGCAATATCCATTCCATCTTCACCGAGCAGTAGCAATTTCCTCTGGTCACAACTACCCAGTTTCTCTTCTCCAGGAATTCAATTTTCAGTGCTGCTGGCTTTCAAAAATGTGAGTCCGTGTAAGCTTTTATCAGCCAGAGTAAACATATTCTCCTATAATTTGCAGTTTTGAGACATATGATAGTTTCTAGTTTGCTTCCAGGCCTAAATGTGGCATCTACAAATTGTTGAGAAAAGGTAACAAGCACTGTCTAAATGAAGTGTGGATTTTATTTTTTTTCTTAAAAAGACCCAACATTTCTCAGTCACAAGCAGTGGCTATACTGCATCTGTTTTCAGTGGAGATGCTAACCTGCTGATTCTTTTGCTGGGAATTGCCAAGGGCAAAACAACAGGTCACTGAAAAATCACCTGGCTTGTTCGGAGCTACAGAAAGAGTCTGGTTTTGAACTCAGATTCCCTGAGAACCCAGCTCTGTACCCGGCCTCCCCACTTCCCATACAACCACAGGCAAATCACTTCATCTCACCAAACTCCAGTTACCCAGCTGTGAAGCAAGGCTAAGAAGAGCTTTGTTCATCCAGGCCCTTGTCTGACTTTCCTGTGCAGACTGCAAGCCCTGTGGGGCACAGACTCTTGCTCTTCCCATGTATGTAGAACAGCTGTTTTTTTTTTAAATAACACCAAATGCACCACGTGAATCCACAAGCCCCAAAGACTTAAGAGAGGTACCTGGAAATACGACAGGGCAAGTGTGTGCTCTCCCGTGTTGCCTGCAGCCTTTGGATGCAGATTCAACTTCTAAGCTACGCAATGCTGTGAGCAACTGCCCCAGCAGTCACAAGCCTCAGGAGCCCCAGGCAGGCTGCGGCTAAATTTAGATCCTCTTTTCCATGCTTCAGCTGGGATTTTCACAGATTGATTTTCTTTCTCCAGTGCAGTCAGGGCTGCTCAGAGGGATCCCTTGTTTCTCTAGTTAGTTATTACCCTCCTGCAGGGAGAAGGGGTCCTGTTTGCACTAGGAACATCAGAAAAGCTCTTTTGAGCAAAATGGTGAATGCCAACTCCCTTCATCAAAGCATCAAGGCTAGAAAGACACCCTGCGTAACAGTGGCTATAAGGAACCACATGAAACTGTCACTTCTGCTGCCACTGCTGAGACAGCCTCCGTGCAGAGCAAGGGGAAAGGCCCAAGAGAGCAGAAATCCTGATCCAGCCATGGGAGAACTCCTCAGGTGCTGTGGAGTGCTTTATGCAAAGGCCAGCTGTCTCCTTTCCCCAAGGTCACACAAGCCATTCGTAACACACACACATGCACAACCCCATCCACCCCTCGAGGCTTGCTGGCAGCATCACTTTCTGTAGGACTCAAAATTATCAAACCAAAGACTTGTCCCTTGCCAGATCAAAAAAAGTTCAATGAAACCAAAACATCTTTGCCCTGGGGCCACTTGATGCTTGCTTTAACTGCATCACTCCATTAAGGATGATACAATTTAAGTCTGAATGTCTGGTTTGCATTAAGATTAATAGCAGTTGGTTAGCCATATTCCTTGGATATTAAGAGCAGAGCTTTTTCCTGGTGATTTCTCATTGCTCCTAACAAGATGAAGGACTTGAGTCTCAGCAAGCAGAAAACTAAGTTTGACTATTACCAGCAATTAAATGGTCGAAAAGAAGAAAAGATAACCCTGCATCACTGTTAAGCAGCCAGATACCAATTAGATGCATTGCTTTTCAGGATCACCACGCACATCACTGTACGCAGGTTTCAACCTAAGCTGTAAAACATTTCAAAGGCAATCGAAACATCATAAGCAACCATGTGTGAATACTCCTGAATGCAGCTACTAAATAAGAAACAATGACAGATCAGCAAAGGAAGAAATCATAGTTTAATCTAACCTTTAATGAGTGTTTATTAACTAAATGATTACCCCAATTTAGAACTAGCCACTTGCTACAAACTGGAACTATATCACAGCTTTTTCAATGGTGAATCCAATGCTCAATGGAGATAGCATTCAACAGGTTTATGAGCAGTGAAAATGAAATACGCCTACAGACTGAACACACCTGACCCTGCTACACCATCCCATGTTGACTAAATGATCGGGACAGAAGGCCACTGGCATATACTGGAAACTAGGGCAGCAAACTGAGGAGTCATTGTAAAAAATGTGGTTAATATCAGAGCACCAAAGAAGTGAAAAATCTTCACCCAGTCCCACGATTGCTGCAGAACAGACAGAAGCATTTAAAAAAGCACCCCCCAGAGGAAGAAGAGTGGCTGTCTCTGAGAGGCGACCAAGGGAGCCAAGGTCTCGTGGGTTGCTGGCAACAGGATCAAGTTGCTTAGGCTGAGAAGGCAGAGTAGCGTAGGAACTAGTGGGTAGAAGCTGGGCACATTCACTGTGAGTAACAGTGAAAATTGTTAACCGGTCAAGGTTACCATCAATACGAGCTAGTTTTGCTGTTCCCTGCAGCTTTTAAATCAAGGCTGGACACCCTTGTGAAAGAGATGCAGCTGCCAGGGTGACATTTTACTCTGCTGCAGGAGGCTTGACCAGCTCAGCAGTCCTCCAGCCTTCCTGCCGCTGAAGCACTGTCAGCCGGGCCCACCAAACTCCTGACTGGAATTGCCACAAGCCCACGTAAAACAGTAGCAGTCAAACATCTCTGACCACCCTCTTACAGCCCCTGAGACAACCAGGGTGGCCTTCTTCGCCTTCTGACCTATAAAAGCCCAAGGCCCTACTCAGTGATGGAGTTGATTAGCTTCAATTTATCTGCAGCAAAGCCATAAGCAGAGGAGTAGAGCAATGGCTCTGGCAGGTCTGGCCAGATCTGGATCCTGCTCTTTAACTGTGGCCAAGAGCATAGGCTGGGAGAGGATATATGGTAATGCTTAACTTTATATTAGAGTGGGTAAGGGCTGAATAGGAAAGGGTCTAATCTTACATCCAAATGCCTCAGTGATAGGGAAGGAATTTAAACGAAAAGAAAGGGCAGTGTTCGCCCACCTTTCACCCTCCTCTAATATGCTCTGTCTTCCCAGACAACTAATTTTGTTCTCTCAGGGAAAAGTCAACATCTTGCTCAGCTATTTTTTCTTCTCCTCAGCTGCCAGTGTGGATGCCTGTATTTGCAGCTAGTTCCCCTGGCAGTCTGAAACTCACTCAATTACTGAATCCTCAGGTCTTGGACTCCGCCACCTGCTTCTTCAGAGGGAACCCCGACGCTCCTCCCTCAGGGCCTCTGACCTGACACACATTTCTTCTTACTGAAGCTCACTTCATTAACCGAGCAGTACCTAGCTCTCACTTTATTGCTTCCATCTTTGCTTCTTTGGGTTTAAGGTTTTCTAATGCTAATGGTTTTATCAAAGCAGATAGTCCGCAGCTGATGTTAGCGCTGCAACAAAACAGTCTACTAATTGCCCAGCCATCTGGAATTAAGCTTTCGGTCTCGGACCTGTCCAACAGTGTCCCTGCACAAGGCAAAGTCAGTTCCTTTGTGTCATTTTCTTGACACTGGCCTGCGGGGTCTGAGATGGGGGCTCAGTCCTGTCCTCTGTTGATGGAAGAAAGGTAGAAGGGAGACACATCTCATTTGCATGAGTAACCACCCACCATGCCAGGCCAAATATTGTCATTGTTTTCATTAGAAGATTAATTTGTGCTTGGAAAGAAAAGATTAAAGTGAGTTGTCTTTACTGCACAGACAGAGGAGAAAGAAAATTACATTCACTGTGTGTTCAGCAATAGATTCACCCTCCCCATATCCCATTGCTATACCACTAACTCATGGTACCAGGACACCCTGCGACAACAAACAGTCCCAGATGGCCTGCTTCTGCAATATAGCTCATGTCACAACTCAGTGGATTGTTTTCCACTCAGATTTGTCTCCCAAATGGTTAAAATATAATATAATATTCTGGGGCATTTTTTTTCGTTTAAAGAAAAAAATAGGTGATTTATATTAGGGGGAAAAGTCTGGAAGGGCACTAGTTTCTTTTTACAGTTGTACATCCAGGGACCTGATGAAGCACTGGTGTTGGTTAAGGCCTTGTGGCTGTTCTAGCTCCCATCAGTCCTGTAGTATGGCAGGTACCCAGCACCACTTCCAAGCCACTCCAGCATGAGGAAGTCACTTTGGGGTTCATGTATGGTTCCTTTATACTGTCAAGCAAGTGGGCTGTGTACATAGTTAGCAAAATCCCTGTCCCCATCACATACTTCAGAAAGTTAAAATACAGCCACGTGGAGAAACAGAAATGAGCTTCCTTGTGTTTAGCTCTAACCATCAGGGAGGGCTGCCCACATATATTTTCCCTCTGTTTCCCCTATCTTGCCAATACAGAATCCCAGCAGCCACATGCTACCGACAAGGATGCTCCAAACCGTAAGCTGATCTCATCCACCACTACAAAGGTTGTTAAGCCTCTGCTTCTTTTCCTAGTGGGAAAAACAGGTGATCTGTGCATTTATTTTAAGACAGAGATCTTTTCTTTGGTAGGCATATCTGATGAGATCCAAGAGACACTCCCACCACTCAGACCAGAAGGTGGAGAAATTTGTGTCAATCTTTTGGTCATGGGGGAGTTCATCATAAATCCCATCTTATGACATGAGCTACAAGAAGTTTCACCCCAAGGCCAGCACTGCATGTGATACTGAGACCCTTAGCCTTAATGTGCCTATTAACACATGCTGCATGCCTTTGTAAAAGGCTAGTAAGAAGCAAAGGACATTTGAAACTGCTGTACAGCAAGAAACAGACATTTGCTGGTACGTGACTTGCAATCCATTCTAATAATCACATAATTACAGCTACAATCCACTCACTCTGCCAGAGAGAAGAGGTGAAATTGTTTAGGAGAATTCTCTCCCTGATGATCCTCGCAGCAACCATAAGGTGACACTACAACACGGCTCCTAAAGCCAGCAGAGGAATATGGGGGTACTCAGGAACAGCTGTTTGTGTTCACTAACAACCAACGAATCACCAAGCACAAGCAAGGGACAGATGTCCAGGGATGAGACCCTCTCCAAAGGCACAGTGCTGTCAGGGGATCACCCTCTGAACTGAGTTCTCAATCTACATATCTCTTAGGAAAACAGAAAGAAAGTAAGAGCTTCAAAGCCCAAACAAACCTGCTGGGCAGCTTCAACCCAAGGCCAGTGTGGAATGTTCAAGAGTCAGAAGATGTTTTCCGTGAAGGGAGTAATGTCAGCTGGGGATAGGCAGGATCAAATGGCAGGAAACAGGGAGAAGTGACACATACCCATACTTTGAAAGTACAAAAAAGAACAGCAAGCTAAACTCTGTATTGGCAGAGCAGACAGACAGACATCTTGTACTGCAGTGTGAAATGGAAAAGCTGAATGTTAACACACACATCATTTAGACACTGAGGGGACAGGCACTTCAGCCTGTCTCATCAGAAGTTCTTAAAAGCTAAAATCTGCTTTGCATGAGTATAAACAATAGACAGGGTGCCTCTATTGCGTAGACTTCTCTGATGCCAAAGGACCACAGCCGCTTCTCAGGGTCTTCCTGAAAGTGTTAGATGTGTCCTAGATGCCCCAGATGTGAGCTCAGACAACAGCAAGAAGATCAGGACTGATGTGAACTTGAACTTGATTCAAATAGCACGGGAAGTCAGCCTGGAAAGTAGAGGGAGAGAAAGCCACAGAGCCAATGAACTCCAAGTAGCCTGTGTTGCTAAGAAGACACATTACAGCGTCCTTTAGTTGGAATTTCCTAAGTGATGAAGGGCTTCATGCCGAGGAACATCACTTCACTACAGCTCAGTCCAAAGGGGATGAAGACACTAATAACCAAGGTCAGGTCATCATCTGGCAGGCTGGAGCAGAATCTCCCAGCCAACTGGACACAACAGAGCAAGCCTTCAGATGGCACCAAACCCAATCACAAACATGAATTTGTTAGTCCCTCTGCAAGATGGCTTCAGAGCAGGATTTAGCAGTATTACATCTTTCTCAGTGCTGAAGGTCATGAGTTCAATCCTCGACACCTTGGTTATCACACCTGGAGGTAGGACAGAGATGATGGTAGGAGAAGGGGTGTGAAAAAAGGCAGCATTGGCCAGATGGTGGGGTGGTTTTATGTGACATTTCTACTGGCACAGCAAACTGTGAATCTGTAAGGTTTCTTCCACCTACTTAGTGGCTATACGCAGCTGGTTATTAATGCTACTGCCAGATCGGCTTCTCAGAGGATTTGCTTATCTCCTGCAGTGGATGCTTTGTGAAAGGCTGACAGCTTTTAGGATTACTACTCGAGACTTCCAGGAGGAAGATGAAAGGTAGAAACAGACTAAACTGTTTCCCTGTCTATACAGCAGCTTCAGTTCTCTGCCATCAGAAGCAAGAGGCTATGGATTGATGGACAACACCCCCCAATCTCCATGGTGCCTCACAGGACAATTCTCCCAGGGGACACATCACACCTATGACCAAAGCCTGCCTCATCTCCTCAGGCTGGAGCCAATATGCTCTTGGCTGAAAAGAGAAGCACTGGGAGACAGAGCTTTTGCATGTAAGAAGTCAACCTTGAGGAAATGTAGCAAAGCTTGTCTCCTGCCTCACCCTCCAGGTGCAGTGGGGGTCTCAGCTCTCTCAGCTGAACCACTGCTGGGTCGCACTGCTGGTCTGCAGTAGTGCCTAACAGCCATGGGTAGGGGTTAGACCCCCCATGGAGCTGTGCAAACACAACAAACAGACAACTCTCCAAGCTGGTGGCTGCCAAACTCAGACTTATGACTCCAAGCAGGAGACTAGAGTTTTGTCAGCTTTTCCTGGCCTTAGTTGGGATTGATGCTACGCATCACTCCCATCCCACCTCACACTGAGATGATGCTTCAATACACCCTGCACAGAGGCTTTGACAGCCAAAGGACATGAGGACTTCATCCCTACCAGTTCTGTCCCTCTCCCATATGCCTCATAATCAGTAACTTGCACAAGCAAAGAGAACTCAGCAAACCCTTGGGCCACAGGTGGCTGCAAGGTGCTCTGGAACTTGCCAGCTGCTGGGGCAGAGGTGTTCCCTCATAAATGTCTTTTAAAAAATAGTTTTAATGAGGGAAAGTGCACTCAGCATTCACAAACTCCAGTATTTTTGTGTTACTGGTTCCTATTTCATCTATTATTTACAGAAAAAGATCTATCTGGGGAAAAAAAGAAGCCCTCTCCTCTGAACTCTTTCCAGGACTGACTCAGCAACTTAATTTTTATGGTGGCTACTTTTTTGCTTCTCTTCTCTTTATTGGTAATTTTTTTTAATTTTCCACTTAAAATCCTTATTTGCATGATAGGTCTGTCCAGCCTTAAGCAGATTTTTCTTGTCTTTGACTTTTATCTCATTCTCCCTTCACTCTTTTTTTTAATTAAAAAACAGCTTTGAATTAGTTCACTGAAGCATTCCTTTCCCCATCCTCCTCTCCCCCCCGAGAGCTCCTCCCACTATAATCCTGCAGGACACTTCTGCAACCTCAGCACATTGCCAGCACAAGAGCAAGCCTTCAGCATGGAAAAGTTGATCCAGATTCACCCCTGGATGTCAACTGCTGACTGACTTCCAAGCAGATCCTACCAGCACACTGGTC
Source organism: Pandion haliaetus (assembly GCA_013401275.1). Lineage (NCBI taxonomy): Eukaryota > Metazoa > Chordata > Aves > Accipitriformes > Pandionidae > Pandion > Pandion haliaetus. The sequence continues at coordinate 441,942 of VYZV01044816.1, read as the reverse complement.
ACTCCCAGAGAAACCCTGCTTTGGCTATGCACCTGCCCCAGGTCTTGTCCCAGAGGTAGTGGTAGTTGTAGTGCGTTTGAGTAAATCCCTTCAACATGCAACAAAATGAGCACTTCATGCTTTTAAGGCATTTTTACCTCTGCAAGATTAGACAGGATCAGACCTATACCTTGCAGAGGAACAATTTTAACAGACGATATAAGCCTTTCTGTTTCCACTACCCATTCTGCCCTGGCATAGTCTTTTAGATGACTGGGAGGAAAGGAAAGAAATCATAGTCAAGATGGCTCACTTGGCATTTGCTAAGATCCTAATGAGACCCAGTTTCACACTTACTCTGACACGGCCTTAAGCGTTGCTGCAGAGACTGTTTGCAGAAGGGAGAGTGCAAATGCCTCATGAAAATATGTGCAAGCCAAGATGCCAGTAGCTACAAATCGAACTGGCACAAATCTGGGTAATGCTACTGATTTCAAGTGAGTTGCTCCCTGTTCACATTAGAATGAGTCAGCTCATGATATGACTTTTTAAATTTTCCAGGTAGTTACAGAAAAATGCTGAGGGAATCTACGTTGCTAATTGCTTGTTTTGCCTAATTCTGGATTGCTGTAGAGACCCACTGGATCTTGGGGAAGGAGGGAACAAAGGGTTACATTGCTCATTTACCAACTGAAGTATCAGTGGTGTTCCTCCACTTGTTATAGCTAGTGTTTAGCAGCAATACCAATATTTTTCAGCTCCATTTAATGCTAGCAGGATCACGCTTGCATTGAGGTCACAGAAATGAGTGCAGTGTGTTGGAGAGGGAGACCCATGTTGACTTTTATTGTCTGTCATGTGTACCTGTATCATCCCAGCCACAGCAGCAGAGAAAGCCACACGGACTAAAAATTGATCTTGCTTTTCTGAAAGAGCTCTGTAATCCTACTGTGGCTGCAGTGAGACTATTACAACTAGAACACAGCAACAGAAAAACATACAAGCATAAAGAGCAGTTGGGTCAGCCCAAACATCTGTGTAGCGCGCTCTGACAGCAGCCAGAATAGATACCTGGGAAAAGCACAAGAATTAATAGCAAACATATAATCTTTCACCAAACAGTCTCTCAGACTCCAGCCTTTGTGTCTCAGGGACATCCAGAATTGGACAGTGCTTCTATGTACTTAGTATCTCTAAGGAGATTTCTCTTCCACTAATCAGTCTAGTGTCCCCTTGATATTGTATAAACCATCCTGCAGCAAGGAGCTCCTCAGCTGAACTACCACTGCAAGCACCAACCTCCTTTTGTTTCTTTTGATGCTGCCACCTACAACGGGATCCTTCACCTGGTGCTTTATAGTTCTTGTGCTGGAAGTGGTAGTGCACAACCAATTCCTGCCCATCCTCTGCAGGCCTCTCGTGACTCCACAGACCTTTCTCATACACGCCTGCAATCAGTACTCTTTCAGATGGAGGAGTCAGAGCTACCTACTCATCCCTTGCACAGAGGTTATTACAGACTTATCGCCTTTGTCACCCACTCTGAACCTCTCCCAGTTATCCTAGATCCTTTATGAAATGGGAAGACCAGAACTGCACAATGCAGGTGGGCTTCCAAAATTAACTGACTTGGCAGTAGTTCCCACGTCTTGCTGTACACTGTGATCATTTCTAGGACAGTGCTACAGCTCCTGACACATCTTTGCCAAGAAGAGAAGGGAGGAAAGTGGAAGATGTATTTGATCTCTGCAAGTTGCTGCTATTCAGGAAAAGGGGCTGGGCAAGATCTTCCTAAGCAAAGGCTAAAAAATCAGTGCCTCAGACACAAAACAACTCCCTGCAATCTTGGTCCTATCCCCAGTCTCCATTATTTGGGGGCAGGAGAGAAGGAGAGAGACAGAAAAGGATTAGCTGTGCTCCACAGAGTAACTGGTGTGATCCAATTAGTGGCCTGTTCTAGGAACACGGCCACAGCTAAGAAGAAGTGAAGCCAACTGAATCCTGTCATCGCTCTCCTTTCATAATAGATGCCAAGTCTGGACTCCTCAGCACAGCTGTCCATCAGTTAGCTTCCCACCAGGCACAACCAAGCGTAAAATCCTGGCTATGGGAACAGGAAGCACAATCATTCACCAAGGAGCACAAGCAGCAAGAAGCAGATGGACAAAACCAAACCTTTCCCCCCATCCCCTTTCTGCAGGAGGCAATTGCACACACATCCTGACAGGCGGCCATGCAATGCCAGCACAGAGCAGGCACTTCATTACCCATCTCCTGCGTAGTCCATCACCTTCAGCTCCCTGCTATTGCCATACCGCCTCTGCAGCACTTTGTGGAAAGCCGGTGTTTGGCCAAACGCAAGAGGCTCTCAGAAGAGAATCAGCCACGCTGCATTATCAGCTGACATCCGCAGTCTTATCTAGTCTCTTTGGAAAGCTCCTCAACTCAGGGCAACCTCCACCTTTTTAATTTCTAAAAGGCTGATGCTAAGTAATTGTTTAATATCTCTGCAGCATTTGCTCCCCTTTATCTTGGAATCCCTGCTGTAATTCATTGACGGAGCTGTCTTTTCTCTTTCTTTATTCCACTGTGTATGTACTTGAAAATGCTTTCATTGTAGGCAGAGATACTTGCTGCTAATTGATGCTTATTATTCCTTTTAAGCCTGTAATTGCTTTTTCTTGTCTAAATTTACTTCCTTCTCCTCCCTGCCCCCCCCCAACTCTTCCTAAAATTGCTTTGGTTTTCTCTTCTAATCAGCCCAAATCCTGGTGTTCGAAAGATTATTTGAACGTGTGCCAAAGGTTTTGCTGTTGCTTTGACATGCTAGCTTTTCACATCTGTGGAGTTTACTTCAACTTCTTGCATATTTACAGGCAAATTGGGTGGCCTGCAACTGGTAATCTCTCAGTTGTCTTAATGAGGGCAGATTTTAGGTGTCAGCTTCCATGCAGACTTTTGATTGGAAGTCTAGAAAGGGTCCTTAGATTATCTCATTTATCTCTTACACAACATAGGATTTCTGAGTCAATTCTTTCAGTGGATAATGAAACAAACGGAACAAGTGGAACAAAATGCAATTTTGTATGTAACTGAAAGAGCTCCTGTTCTTTCTGATGACCTCTGTTATTTTTTCCACAGGCCTTTACTCGACTGACCCAAAGGAACTTCCAGCCCATCACTCCCTGGATAACCATACTCCCCCTCATTGAGACCTTCCCAGAGCCCTCCTTTGGATTCTCACCATCACATCCACCTTCACCTGCAACAGGACCACAGTCTCATCTGGGCATTAAATCCCCACAGGGAAGAAATCTAGTTACGCAGGCAATACGCCGTGGACTTCACCATCTCAGACTTTGTGTTGCTCTTGGCAGCTGATCCAAGGCACCATGTGAAACAAATGTAAACCCCTGCCAGCTGGAATGCACTTCCACCAGGGAAGGCCTGTCATACTGGCTTTGCTCAGCACCAAGCAGCAAGGACTCACTCGTACCTGGGGTACATTGCCCTGCAGTCAAAAGGGAATACCTGACTTCTGGCTGTGTTGCTGAAAACTTGAGAGGCCTCCTCACTTCTCAGCTGCATCCTGTCCCGTGATGTCCAGAAAGGCCAAGTGGCCTCGGGAGGCAGCAGCTGTAATGCCGGCTCTAGTACTGACCACTCATGCCATTTTTAGGAAGCATCTGTGCCTTTGTTTTCTCTTCCCTTTCTGTTCAGCTGTGACTGCTCCAGCTATGCTTATGCTGATTTACTTTAAAGTTTTACAAAGCCTATGGAGGTGCCCAGCTTTGTTTCTTCCATAGCTGTCATGCTGTATCTACCTGATATTTAGGAGTGACCTCAGCAGCTGCTTTGAGCCACACAAGCCGTTCTTCCCAGCCTGTACAATTCTCTGCAGCCAGCACCAGAGCTATCCAGATTGCCTGAACAGGACATGAAGCAGAGCTTTCCCAGCAGTGAGCCTATGCTCTTCATCTGGGCTTGCCACCAGTAACTGAAATAAGAGAAGGGGATGCAGAAGGGCCAGAAGGAACAGTGGAGCTAATAAGCACAGGAAATCTTTCCACCGGGTTTATAGGAATGAGTAAGCTCTAAACATCTTTCATCAGGAAGCAAGGACTCCCAGCTGCAGCAGAGGACTAGGTTTGCTATCAGAATGACTTCTGGGACTGCTTTAAATACCTCCATCCTGCAAACATCATCCATCATCTAGCTTATGTCTACATTGCAATCTGATAGCCAGTACAGCACAGCCCACCCAGGCCTCCACAGGAGAGAAGCAGGGGTAACCATAGACTCATGAAGTACCTAGTGAGTAGCTGAATCTATGCCATTTTGGACACTCAGCCACGAGCAAAGACACCACATAAATATCCCCTGCATCTCTAAGTACCAAGCCAGAACATGGAGGAATAAAAACAATGTTGTGGTTTAACCCCAGCAGGCAATTAAGCACCACACAGCTGCTCACTCACTCACCCTGCCCCCATGGGGGGGAGTAGTTTCGGGAAGAGAATCGGAAAAAAAAAGTAAAACTCATAGGCTGAGATAAAGACAGCTTAATAGGACAGAAACATTGCTATCATACAGGAACATTTACTGTTGGGAGTTTGCTGCATTTCATTTAAACAAGTTTCTTTTGCAGCTCTAGTGACCTGAGGAGCTAGCAATTTGAACATTAACAAAAGAAACAAATAAATAACATATTTCAATTACAGCTCTAATAAGATGCAATGTGCTAGAAGTCCATGTGGATGCAACAGGATTTTTCTAATTAGAAACATGCAATTAATTATTAACCTAAAAAAGTTTTAGTACTATTCCAGCATGTTCAAATCAGAGCATGCTCTCAGAGTGAATTCAGGATTACGATTGTTAAGGCTTGGGGTGTTCTTCTGTTTGTTTGTTCCTAATCTTATCAAGGGAAAAAGGTAATTTTTTCAGCCAGCAAAACTGTGCAGCTGATAGGAAGCCATTAGGAGCTGTTCTGATGGCTACATCACCCTCACCCTTCTTTAAAGGACTAAGTCTGGCCTCTTGTTTTCTGAGTGATACCTTCTTTATTCTGTCTCAGACACCTTTGTGAGCTGCAGTCAACAGATCAAAGTCCCTGCTAGTGGAGGAAGCCCATTCAGTCTGAAGCATCCATTGACCATATCAGAAGACAGAGTCCAAGTGTTGCTTGGGTACATGAACTCTTCCATACAGGGAAGTATAACTGGTGAGACCATACAGTCCAGCCTACACCACCACAAACTGGGAGTCCATGAGAAGAGCATGGCAAGAGAGATTGCTAAGGGCATAATGTGTATGTTGTACATCTCTGAGAGGTTCTTTGTTTCAGTAGTCAGGAAATTTGTGGCCATTCACCACTGGAGTGAACTGGGCCCACGTCCAGCATGATTCATGCCAAGTGAGAACTTGCTACCTATCAGCTGCCTTTTCATGGAACAGAACGATGCCAACAAATTTAAACCAACCCAAATCCAGTAAGATACAGACACTAGATGTAAGGAAGGGGATTGGTTATGCAATCAGCAAATAAATCCGTGATTTAGACACTTTCATTAAGCCCTACCTTCCCATGAATCCCAACAGTAATTAGGATATTTGCCCTTGGAGCATGAATCTGACAGCAGACAGTCAAGTAGATTCTTCTGACATGTATACAATGTGTGCAAAAAAATTAAAAACTAGTGGCTCTGGGATGCTAGATTAGGAAGCACCCTCAGAAGAGGCCTGAGGCAGTGAAAGTTTGGAGTCAGACATCAAGAGCTTCACATTTTATTGTAGGGGGGCAGATTCAGCCCTCATGGAAGTGAGCAATTTCAAACTAACAGACAGCATAGCCTGATGGATCAAACATTGGATTGAGGCTTAGGAAACCAAAGCTGATTTTGCAGCTCTCCCAAGTAATCTGGCTTCTCTCTGCTTTTGCTTCAAGCTCACTGGAACAATAGTCTCCCTCCCTATGCACAAAGTACAGCACCTGGCAGCTTGGTCCTACCATAACACAGAGGATATTAATAGAGGAGCTGCACTTCTGTATTTAGCTCCCTATTTTGGATGAAGATGAAAATGAGCTGAACTGTGAATCCAGCTAACAATGGCCAAAAGCTCCCCGGGTGGAACACAGAGTGATGACATTCCTCAAAAGGCCTGGAGACATCTCCTGCCAGCTGAACAGCTTTTCTGCAAGAAAAAGGACAGCTTTAAGGCAAAAAGAGAAGCCTAAACAGGAAGGAAGACTGGGAGTAAAGAAGCTGGAGAAATAGCTGAGGGAGTCTTTCCTCCCCTCCTCTATATTGCCTGCTAGAGACCAGCATGCAGGCCACTCAACAGCAACACACAAAAATGACCACTGCAGCTGCTTGTCTGGGCAAGGTTAGCTGGCATCTTAATACTTGGAAGCTACTAAGAAGCCTGTCAGCACTATACACAGTGAAAAGCAGAGAGAGAGGAGATGGGTACTCAATGTGCCCTTGAGTGATTACAGATCAGCACATCCTGCATCTCCACCTTTGGGGCCAAGTGGTCACACAATCTGGAGAACTCTCAGAAATGCCTTATGCTGAGTGTGTCTGAACTTATGAGGCATAAATAAGGCATTCCCCAGCATTTCCCAAGTCCCTGAACCTTTTTCCATGCCACATGGAGCCCTAGGAGGCCCTGGGAGACCCTTGTTCAGCCTCCTTCTCCAGTGAAGAACTTCAACATATAATGGATTGTGCAATCCTCTTCACAGATTTACCTGCTTTTCAACTGCACTGTGTGCATACATCGTATATGTAGTACGTGATGTGTTTTGCACTTCTTTGGGATAGAATGTTGTTATGGACTTGGGAAGGCAAGTTTGAGTCCTGCTCCAATAATGGCTCTTGTATACATGTCTAATTAGGAACTTTCCTCTGAGTCACTCTATGGAGGGCACAAAAAATTATTTCCACACTCAATGGAAATATATACACTTCAAGAAGTAGAATTACACAAGAAAGTTGCCCTTTGGGGTATTTAGGAGTATGTAGAAACTTCCTAATTTCCATGAGACAAGCTAATAACCAGCAGAGCAGCACAGAACTTTGCAGCATCTCTAATGCATTTTCCCTCTCCACCCCAGTCCTTTTCATTATGACCCATTTTCTTGCTTTTTTCTTCTCTGATTCCAAGTCAAAGCATTTTGACACCCTGCCCTTTGTGAACATTGTGTGTCAGAAGATCTACAAGGATGGCAAATCGTGTTTTCTTCTGTCTAATCTATGCAGGCAGCTGGACCACTTTCATCCATAATTGGGCGCCTCTGGGATAGTGTCACAGTTACAGCGTACCAGTGGGTGGGTACCAGTATAATGCGGCAATCCAGCAGAACTAGTGGGCACATGCAACAATAGAGAAGCTGACCTAGACCTCAGTGCACATACACCTAAAAATAGGAAGAGATCAACCTGCAGGAGCTGAATTTAGTACTAGGAGAGGCAAAAAAAAAATCACTTTTATTTGAAGCCAGCAAGCAAAAGTCAGACTCCATCAAAGAAGATGCACAGAAACCGCAGGAAAGCAAAGCTAGATTTACACCAGAAGACAGCTGGTATCAGAGTCTGCACCACAGTAATGGGTGTTTACGGCAGGGCTACCTTTGGCTTGGAAATGGCACTTAAATAGCAATTGGTTTGTTTTGCTTGTTTGTTTTAAACCTGTATACAATCACCTTCACCTCTGCTGCCTGCCATTCTAATTTGGCAAATGAGACAAATCCAGATGTTTCAGCTTGTAAAAAGGGAACACATAAAGCAAACCACACACTGGCTTAAATAAATACTTCTCTTAGATGCCTCAGATCTACTAATTTTTTGGTTTTTTTAAGACAGATATCAAAAACAAGGTTCCTCCTCCCCATCTTCTCTTGCCACTTGTGGCAACTACTGAAGAACATGAGGGGGAAAAAGCTGTTTTGTTTAAGACAAAACAAGCAAGCATTTTCAGTTGCCCATTCCCTTTGCACAAACCAAGGTCTGTGTGGTATTTCAGAGGGAAGGGGGGATTTACAAGGTAGGCAGGTGCTCAAAGTAGCACTAACGTGTTCTGACACACTCACTTCTGTCTCCCCTATGACAGTCTTGTTTTACACTGAGATTTAAACCACTCAGGCCTTCCCCCACATGAAGGGACACAAGTGTGCATGGCTCCCAGGTTTTTCAAGGACCCCTGAGGTCCTGCATAGAGCCAGCTCTCCACAACCAGGTCATATGGCATCCACCACCTCAATCGAGGCAGGATGAGCTTCAGTGGAAAGCAGTCCACATGTGCTGTGAGGGTGATGCAAACCAGGAGAGATGTGCTGTGCTGGGGGTTCCCCTGCTTCGGGGATGAACCAAGAAGAAAAGGAGGGGAAGAAAGTGAGGAAGGGCAGATTTCCACATTGCCTTTCACCCCTGGTATCTGCTCATCCTGCTTATTTTTGCTGCTGAATAGGACTGAACGGCTTTGAAGGAAGCAACCCACATGCGTTAGAGCAAGAGGAACACCTAAGTCCAGGATAAGTTCATTATAACAATGCATATCACACAGCAGAGTTTCTTATTGCAAGTGCATAGGTACATGAAATAAAAACCTTTCTTCATACCTGCAGGCTTCACCATCCAAACAATCCCTCTTTTTCTGAGTACAGTGTTCTTAAGACGGTTTAAACCCTTGTTATTTGTTATGCACCATTGTAATCCCCTTCTTTAAATCTGCATTATTGGCAGGGATTTGAAGTCTGCACACGCAGCACAGACTTCGATGCCTTGCTGAGACATCTTGCTACTTATTAAGTAAAGAGGACAGAGCAGCTGGGCCCAGACTTGTTTGTGAGGAGCCCAGTCTGGTGCCCAGGCCAGGAGACAGAGAGCTGGCACCACACATGGTTCAAAGGAGCAGCAGCCCCACGTGGCTGGAGCCAACCCTTCCCATGGCACCACGGTGTCACTGCTCCTGGGAGACAGTGTGGGCCCAGCTCTTCAAAAAAAACCTGTTTGGTTATTTCTGAAGATGAGGAATTTTTCCCAAGGACAGACAGACAAGTCCCAGGAAGAAAATTGTTATTCTTTGCAAAAAAAATAAAAGAACTTAGCTAAAGGCAAGCAAAATTTAGCAGTAAAAAAGGAAAGCAGCCTGTGAAATTCTGAAGATGTAGAGACAGACGTAGGACAGGATTTCTTCAACAAGGATACTTTTACAGTGTAATCTGTGAGGCCCCTAAACACAAGAGTCTGTTCCCTCTCCCTGTTCACCCAACACTGGAGCAAAACCACTGAAAAGTTGCCCCACTGTTAGGGCAAAAGAGGAAAAGATAGGCCAGTTTCTCAATGTAGTGATGAGCGCAGGGAAAGTGGAGGAAGGGAACAGAGATCTGGTCCCTGTTTAGCAGGCCAGAGCCCCTTGCACAGCCCAAAGCACCAATAATTTTAAAAGCAGCAGCTCCTGAGATGGCTACTAAACCAAATAAGGAAGGTGCAAAGTCTCAGAGGAGACAAGAGGAGAAATTGCAGCTCTGCTTCAGCTGCTTCCAGCTGCTAGGCAAGTCCTGAAGTGGGACTCATACCACAAAGAAGCCTGCTGCAGCCCCCCTTTGCAATAAGCAGCCCTAAAACCCGCAGAGAAACCTGGCGGAACTGACAGCACTGACCTCCACAGACAGCACTACTATGAACAGCAGGGCATAGTGAGAGGCACTGCAGGGACTACTGGTCAGTGTTCCTCAGCTGGTTTGCTTTTGTTTTGCGAATAAAGAAGCAGGCATAGAGGAAAGGTTTTCAAAGGCCAAATGCTTGGAGCCCACGCTCCTTCCCTGGCTCGCAAAACTATTAATTTATTTCCATTTATTGAAGAGTGCAGCCAGAGCCTCAGCTGCTGACCGTAACCAGGGAAGACGTGCATGCAGGGAGAGCTGTGGCCATCACACACTTCTGCAGACAAATAAGAGACAGCAGCCTTAATGAAGGAAGAAAGGGGCTTGAGGTACCTCCAAGGGGCTTTCTTGAGCTCCTCCCACTTTGTGTGCTCAGTAACAGGCCTCAGATGATTTTAGACAAGATGCTTCTTTGTGATGGCCAATGAATTGCATGTCCCTGCTGGCTCCAACTGTAGAGATAATCAAAGAGTGGAGAGCATGGGAGAAAGGGCTGCAGGTTCCCTGTCCCCCTGCCATTACAGCACTGCTTTGTTCAGTACAGGGGTACTCTGGACTGTAATGATGAAGCAGCAAATGGTCAACCAGCTCCACTCAGCCAGCAGCTACATCAGGGTTTGGCTACCGGCATGTATAGATAGATACTCAGGTTTCAGGGGGTCTCAGCAGGAAGAAGATACTAGCAAGGGATGTACAGTGAGGTCACCCACCCACCCATCCATCTCGTCCTACCCCAAAGAAATTAGCAACAAATACACGAACACTGTCAAAATGGATGTTACAGACTGAAGATGTGCACCAAACTACCAAACTCATGGCAAGATGTAGATCTCAGCAAGGAATTTGCACCATGAACTGGAAACCATGCAGGAAATCTGTGCTCAGGAGCATAGCTAGAGCTGTCTTACAGCACTGAGGTGTCCAGGCCTTACTGCTGAGCCTGAAGCAGGGAAGGAAGGAGAAATGTAAAAGGCATCTTTGTGCGTTCCTGTCCATCCTGATTTGATTTGGAAACTTGTCAAAGCCATTAAGGGACAAACAGCAACACTGAGTCTGCCTGTGCAATCAGAGAGGTACCTGCCAGAGTTAAGAAAAGAATATGTTGCTTCATTTTATTAGGTGCTTTTTTTCTTTTAATGAAAGCAAATTTTCAACACACACAAGCCCAAAGTTTCCTCTGCAAACAAACAAAACGCTGGGCTCTCTGAGCCTTCAGACTTGTGTGTACAATTAGACTCACACTGTTGACAAACATGTTGGAATAGGAGTTTCCCAAAGAAGCTGCACATGCTGTCTTTGATTCTGTATTTATGATCTATACTCAAATTATCAATATGCTTTGTTAGAAAGAAAGAACTCAACCAACATGCCACTGATCGTTTCTTATTACTCCAATACTGTGATATGAGTGGATCTGACTCTGTAATCTCAGCACTGTTAACGCCGATTAAAAAAAAATTATTACATATTTATATCAACCCTGGCAGCAGAATCTCCCTCGTCCTTCAGCATTAGCAAGTGAAGCTCTGAAGCATCTGATGCCCAGAAAAGCAGATGATTTCCCTGGAGAATGGAAAGCAAAGAAGCCCCCTGAGAAGGGAGGTAAGAATTGCTCCTAAAGTCAGTGTAGTTTCAGGGTGGGCGGTGTCTGAACTTCTGCAGAGCTTACCTGTGCCTGTTGCTCACTCCTCTTCCAAGATGCTTTATCCTTTGGATGCAGTCATCACTGTAACACACCAGTATCACGCACAGCGGATTATGGTAATTAAAAAGCCTGCTGCACTCTTTGCTGGAGTAGGTAACAAGGCACAGGGATGCTGTCACATACAATTCAGTCTACAGCAAAGCGATTGCTGTCTACAAAACTAATACAACAAGATGAAAGGTGCTTTGTACAGGCTGGGGATTATCTCCTACTACCCAAATCCAGCACAATTTGTTCAAATCCTCAGACCTTCTCTTCTTAGCATATCCTGGGCTATTTACATTATGTTTAGGAAAAGAGAATGTTCTTGGGAAAGCCAGATAAAATCCAAACTCTACTATAATTCCAAGACTAGGTTAAAAACACAAATAAGGAGTTTTATGGTAGCATCAGTGTGCCCTGGCCTTGATCACAGCCCTGTTGTGCTAGGTGCTCTAAAAATGTGGAGTAAGACATCCCTTGCCTCAATGACATAGATGTCTCTTAGGTCTTCTAATCCTCTCTTTGAGAAGACATCATGCAGTTTGACAGGAAGCCCTATGATTTAAAGTCCTGCAGAGGAGTCTAGCCAGCAAGAGTAAAGGAAGGGCCCAAATAGCTCCTATAAAGTATTTTATTACTGAGGAAATACTGCTAAATTGTTTTGTTGAACTGGTTGAAGGTATTTCAAGTTTACAGAAGAAAAACAAATTTCAAAGAGCAAAACTGTTGGGAAGTTATTTAATTATTATTTTTCCAACATGAAAGAGTCCAGCAGAACATCCAGTCAAATAGATTCCTACAGAAAAAGGTCATTTTTGCAGAACTGTCATTTTTCTCCATTGTGAAATTCAACATTCCTTGAGAAATCACTATCTCCTGTCAATTCTTCACCAATGAGATAAGAGTCAGAGCTAACTGAAAGGTAAGAACTGTGTTTCTAAAAGAGTTACCCTTTCTTCCACTGAAATTTTTTATTTTAAAAGATTTTACACATTTCAAAGCTGGGAGCAGTTCTAGTAACTTTTCCCCTACTCTATTTTGTTAAGTAGATAATCCCTCAAGCCAGTGCCTCTTATAGTCTATGTACATGCTTTAACACAACAGAATCCCAATTTCCAATGGTGAATTAATGTTCTGGAAGTAATTAGAAAAGGTCTTGTTTTTTGAAAACCTGATTTAGGATTGTATGGAGCTAGAGATGTTTGAACTCCATCAAGAACAAACTCTGCATCTTATTCCTCAAAAAAAGCCCAACAGGAGAAGTTTCGTTCAACCTAAGGTCAATGAGTCTCTCACTAAAAAAAAAAAAAAAAAAAAAAAAAATTACAAGCCATCCAATGATACAGCTAACACAACCTAACACAACCCAAACAGCCTTAATTCTGTCCAAGGGCACTGTTAGCCCACTACTTTTTGCAGCTGTGGAGAGAGAACCTAAATGCAAAATGCAAAGATCTCCTGTTCCACATTTATTTCCAATACAAGCGTGAGACCTGCGCAGGACATTGCTCTTTCCATGCTCCACCTACCCCATGCCTCTGGCTTCCCCCCTCGGAGAGGGTCTTGCATCAGTCAAAACACAACCTGTGCTCCCAGGTGGAAATGAAAGGCCTTGTGTTCAGGGTGGGACAAGAGCCTGCCTTCAGGATGCTTTTGTTTAACCAGGTCCTGTTAAGTGGCTGTTTCCACAGGTTGGTGAGTCGCTTAGGATACACATGACCAAGACAGATGATCAAGAACAAAGCACTGACTGTTCTGAGAGGAATGGGAGATGAAGGGATTACTTTGTCTCCTAGTTCCCCGTTGTTGTCAGCTCAGCTTTAGTACAGGGGCAGAGAGAAGGTCGTTCAGACACCATTAGACGGTGCTTTTGCTCATTTCCAGCAGTGCTGGCAGGTTTCCCAGCAGGCAGCACTCAGAGGCAGTCACGCCATCAGAAGCCAGAAGAAAGTGTAGTTCAAAAACAAGGAAAAGGGCAGGGAAATTTAGTAGAAATGAAGAGGTCTGAGGAGGTGCAACATTATTAACTCCTGTTGCGCCCACTCCAGAGAGCAGCACAGTATTTGACATACAATCTCTGGGCACCCCACTTGGTTGAATTGACAAATGGCTCTCTCCGATTCTTGGAGGGGAAGAAAAATAATAACCCCCCCTACCCTTGGGTCATGCTGCCCATCCAACTTATAGAAATCATTTATCATTTATCTGATAGCTTAAGCATATCTGCATAATAAGTTACACGCAACCAGAGAAGCTCTCTGTATTTCACAATTCCTTAGGAATGCATTTTTTAATAGAAAACATCAATCCCATGTGGCCCGAAGGAACAATCCCTCTTTCATCATCGACCACACTGAGGACTAATTTTAGACAAGGGCTCAATGCTCCAAGTCACCTATACCATGTAATAATGCAGATGATTCCTAAATTCACAGGGAAAGGTTCAATCGCCTTTTCAAAGCTGGATTGCAGATCCTGTGTTAATTACTACAGGAAATTACATCTACAGTAATACTCAGCAAGGCTTTACAATAAATGCTGTCTGATCTATTCCTGCTCAGCCTTGAACTCTTTGTGGAATATTTGTAAATGTAATGGGTACTTCATTTTCACCACTGCTCCTGAATAATTCATGCAGTGGAAGATCCTTGCATGGTTCCGTGAATCGAGAGACTTGGGGTATTTTGTTCTCTACAGTTAATGGATTAAACAGTTTTTTTCAGCTATGAAACCAGGTAATTTATCACCACAAAAAGAAGCATGGTTTATACACCACTGGCTTAACCTAGAAACACATCTGTGAGTATGGATAGCAGAACTTAACAACCAACAATTTTTAAATCATCTTATGTTGTCCAAAAAGCCAACAAAGTTGCAAAATTAAATGAAGAGCTGCCTTGGATCAGTCAAAATATTTGTTTTCCTTTTTTTCAGGCATTTCATTCAAGACTCAGCCTCTTTTTCCCATGAAACAGTACATTTTGAAACATCATTTTGAAAAGAGAAAAGGAAATAAATCAAAACTCCTTTCCATTCAGAAAATGTCATAACTGGGAGCTCCAGCACTTTCAAGATATTCCTCCCAAGCTCCCTTCCAAGCAGAATTGTCAAAATTGGTAGGATTCCTGAGCGATTTCTGTTTCATCAAAATGACATTTTTCAAGACAAAACTGTTGTGATAAAAAAAAATCAAAACCAAAACTCAACAAACCTGAACATCTCTGAACCAATTGTCTTTGACAAAAAGAAATGTCTCAAAGATGCAAAACCTTTCTTTGGGTGAGTCCCAGAACATTGGTATGACACATCCAGGTTGAGCATGCAAGTTCCTCTTAGGTAACCACAAAAGAGAAGTGAAAACAACCTGAACCCCAGAGGCCAGAGGTACCTTCAAATATGTTCAGAGCCAAGCAGAGACTTTCCTAGACTGCAATTCTTACACCAACTTCACCATTTTAACTGAGGAAATTCCAGGTTCCAGCCTTAAAAGGTGGGGACAAGAATACTGATGCTTTGTCAGCATCCCTCTCTGGAGGTGATCACTGACCTCTCGGTTCTGCATCGATGCAGGATTTGGTGTTACAGGTCCTTCCATGGGTGTTGGTGTAATTTGCACTTAAATCTCTGGGTTCCAGTCTGCCCTCACGCCGGCAGTTTTACCTCTCACCAGGCACTAACTCTCAGTTCCCACCTGATCACTTCAATTAGAAGAGAGGAGATGTGCCCAGCCAACAGCTGCATTGTCTCTATCAAATGAAGTTAATTCATGACAGGAAAATTCAGAGCTGTCACACATTATTGGAGTTTTTAAAAGCTGTGTTTCCAAAGCTTCATTGTGGGGCACCACCTCCATTTTCTCAATGTCGGCAACAAATCTGCTCAATTCACATGTTGAAATGACTCCTCATACCCCTCTGCCAAGAGAAAATGCCCATGAACTCACTTGGGGAGATCAAATCATTTTCTCTTTGCCTCTGTCAACATCACCAGCCATAAAAAGATTCCCTGGGCCAAATGCTGCTCATGTTGGACACCTCCACAATCCCTTTCCTGTAAAAGTATTGCACAGCTGTAGCTCAAGGCACAGGCACAAAGTCAATCAGGGTATGTAGACAGCCCTCATTTGGAGGAAAGTCCACGATACTGTTGATTCGCAAGGCAGAGAAGACTGCTGCGCTCTCCCAGAACAGAGCTGATTCTGCAGGGATAACAGTGGTAAAAATAGTTAAAACTGCCTCTGTTTTTTTCCTCCAGCAAAGCAAATGTGACTCAGATGCTTGCTGTTTGCTTTCAGAGGAAGAAAGGGTCATTTCTACAGAGTCACTCTGCTGACCTTCATCTCTCCAACAGCATGATCTGCGTTTGGGTTTTTAAAGCAATGCTGTGTGTGCTGGGGCAGGACAGATGCTCGACCACTGAATCTCAGAGCAAGGAGGGAGATCTGAAATGGCACATCGCAACAAAGCGCCTGTCAAGCCAAAAGGTGCTGCAGAGACCAAATTTTCCATATTGAGCCAAAGAGGTCACCGGTATCACAGGTGCCTGTGATGGAGCAGAACAACTGCCTGTTTCCCGAATTCACCAGCTTGGGTTTACCCTTTTAACCAAATTCCAAGCCCTTATCTTTGCCAGAAAAAAATGTCTTTTTTTCTCCCGCATGGATTTGCAGGGTTCAGGGGCAGAAAGGGCCTAATGTAGTGTCAAACCTCATTCCTTTTTATCACAGACACCACGTTTTTCTTACTAAGCCCTGCAACAAACCCTCCCTGAACTGCTGCAGCATGTCCTTAGGCCACAGCAGCCAGCCTGAGTAACCTTTGTGTGAGCAGCTATCTGCCTACCGGAGGAAAATTTCCTTGCAAATCCCAAAGCCTGTGGAAAAGTCACCAAATTTTGCCACTGATAAACAGGATAATGCCTGCCCAGCAGAAACAAGAAACTTGCTTAGATGGATAGCTTTAGAAAATGGAGCACTTTTCTCCAATTTAATTAAAAAGGTATTCAGGGAAAATGATAAGTGCATCACAGAGCTCACTACTATCTGGGGTAGACATGGAGCTTTGCATGCTGTAAAAAGCAATTAAGACAAGACAAGAATCACCATTAGCCTAGGGGGAAATGCACAGAAAAGAAAACCCACAAGCNGGGGGACGGGGACGGGACGGGACGGGACGACACACGGAAATGCCATCTCCAACCCAGAAGTCAGCATGGCTACCAGAGCATCCTCCCCTTTGAAGCTCAGGCTGAGTCTGTGTCCTCCAAAAGCAGAGCTCTTCAGTGCACAGGAACATGAACAAGGACTGGATTTTTCTGATCAAGCTGGGTCATGCTCTGCTCTTTCAGGGCAGCTCAGTTCAATGCATGACAGGACCATGATCTATTTACACAGTTTTGAAATTCTGGGGCCTAAAATGACTGAATTTAGACAACAGGTTGCATGAAACAAGCAGACAAGCAGCAGGGCGTCCTTCCTCTTCCAGGCTCATTGGATGTCCCAGAGGAGCCAAAGAGGACCTCCATGTGTCTCCAGTCCAGAAACAGGTATCGATCTTCACTGGTGAGACTGCTTCAATCAGCAGGGACCCAAGCAACATGGGGTGCACTGTGCTGATCACCCCCTTTGCCCAACAGTTGTTTAGCAGGTGGAGGGAAGGTGCTATTTTTGTTTCCTTGCGTTCCTTTCCTACTTTCCCCTCACACCATTTCACCTTTGCTGCTCTTTTTCCTCCAGGCAGGAACTTCAAAGTAGGCAGAAAAATTGACAGACTGGTCTGGAAAGAGATTTCCCAAGGCATCTGCCCCAGTTCCCCATCACCCACCCATCCAAACAGCCCTGAGCACCAGTTCACAGTCTGGGCATTCAGTTCAAACAGGAGGCCACTGGGCCAGTTCAGGCCCCTGGGTAAGCACCCTTCTGATTACAAAAAAGGAAGAAAAGATCCTTCAGCTAGTACACTCTACCCCTCTCCAAGTTTTTGCAACAAAACTACTTTGGTTGCTGGAGCTGCACTCCCAAACTGTATGGACAGGAACCTCTTTTAGACAGAGACAACATTACAGCATGAGATCGCAGACCAGCAGACAGAAAGGGAAACTGAGGCACAGCCATGGGCACAACCCACCCAAATTCACCTAGCAGACAGGTGGCAAAATGAATAGCAAAGTCCAGTATCTTACAGCAAAGTCCAATATCCTACATTAATTTCAGCAGTACTTTCACAACAGCCACTCTGCTTGGCTGGAAAGAAATTAGAACAGCGATGGTTAAGGTTATCATTACGTTCTGCAGCCATGTTTGCCAACTCAACCCAACCCTTGCAGGGCTGACAGGCAGAAGAGAAGGAAAAGTCTTCCTCCTGTCTGAAGGAAAGAGACAAGCTTGAGGTGGAACCAGAGGATTAATTTGCTACACCGAGATGCCAGGGTTGTTGCTTGAATCCTTTTTTGCAGGCAGAAGTGCACCTTTCTGCCTTGTATTTTGACCTTTGGCCTATTTGGCTTTTGGTTTCAACTGCACCACCATTAAATACCCAGAGCAGCCTAAAGCAGACTGTAGGATGACCCCTCCAAATGTCTGCACAATGAGATTGCAGCTAAAGAAAACATGCCAGAGCCAGGGGTGAGAATCTGAAATGCTGGAGTTCCCACCTGTAGGTAGTTCTGGCTGAACATCCATATCTGCTTTCATCATGAGCAAGAAATTGAAAATCTCTGAACAGAAATGCCAAGAATTCACTTTGGAAGCATGCAGTTCCTCATTTCTGACAATTATCCAAAAAGCAGAGACATAAATAAAAATATGGTAAATGTGTTGTTTCCTTATTGCAAGGTAAAGTAAAAATTGTAAGTGTCTCACTCAAATCAAAATAAAAGCATTTGTTTTGACACATTCCAGTTTAAAATGATGCTGAAAGAGACATGTTTCCATGCAATGTTTTGATTTTGACAAAAATGTTTTCAAAAAAAAAAAAGTTTTACTACAGTTTTTTGTGCCAGCTCCCAGAGGGATCAGTCAAAGCTTCCTGAAGCTCAGAGTCATTAGCAAGCTGTCACATAGCTGAGACCCTAAAAAGCATTTGACACATCAGATCACAGTTCTATCAGACCTGGCAAGTGTGCCAGTGCTGGATCTTCACATCTAACTCTTGGATCAGACTCCTTTAGGATTCATTCTCTTTTCTGATAGAGCAAGGAAAGGAAATGAGCCTAATTCATCCCCCCAGCCAAAACCACAGGTTCATCTGCTGTGCAGAAAGAGGAGTTTATGGAGTGTCTCATGGCATTCCCACTGTACAAAAAGCAGGCACACACAGCTATTCAGGCCTTCAAGGTGAGGGCAGAGCAGCAGCACCCGAGACCTCAAAAAAAGAGCAGAAGAAAACCTATCATGTCTTGCTTATAAGCATGATGCCTCTGAAGAGACAGGCTCTTGAGGATCTAGTGGACACACACCTAAAGGGGCTCTGCCTGATAATTCACATCCTGAAGATCCCATGTAAAAGCTGCAAGTGCAAAACATGCTGACCTTGGCAGAGCAAAGGGTTGGAGTTGACCCATCTGGCAGTTGACCTTGCTTTTCCTACAGAGCTGATCTATTTTCAGATTGGCTGCTTAGATCACAAACCTCTCCGGCTGTTCTCTCTTTGAGTATCAAGATAATGACTTTCTGGGAAAAAGATTGCTCCTGCTCCAGTAAGCAAACCTAAGGGCTCCATAACATGACCCTGCATTCAGTTTTCTTGTTGTAGTTGAAATAAACATATGTTCAAACAGCACTGATGCAAGTCTAAGTCCAGGTGGTCATACAGAGCTGTTGGTGTAGGCAGATGTCCCCATTTATACACAGGCAGTTTTAGGGCATGGCTTGTTTGCCTTTTTCAGACAGGTAATCCCACCAGTGCTTTGTGTGGATTTCTTGCTGCTTTCATGGCTGTGATATGGAGCTTGTCTGTATATGGTGGAACCTTTGCCTATCTCCACCCCACAACAGCATGCACCTTTTCCTGACTTTTCTTTTCCTTCCCTCTGGGGAAGGACTCTTGTCATGGGACTCTTCCAAATGACAGTGCTCTCACAGAGATCCCCATGATGTGCAAGATGGAGACCCTTCCAATTGCTGTTAAGTGGCACAAGTCCCCTGGCACATTTGCAGTGCTTAGGAGGACTGGGAGTCCAGCTGGATCCCAAGTGCAATCTCTTACTGTGATTGTCCCAAAAAAGAGATTGGGTTCTCCTCAGAAAGGAAGCATCATAAGGGGCACAGTGTCCTGTACTTCGGACATTAGACTAAGAGCTCAGATCTCCAGCTCCTTGCACTGACCTTGCCCTCAATGAACTGGAGTAATCCTGGCTTTTTAGGGTGTAGACTTCTGCATCCTCTCTGGCAATATCCCACCTTCTTGTGTCCCACACTCAACTGAGACTGAAGTTATATTAATACATAAAAGTGTCTCATGCCAGACCTGGCTAAAGCTCTCTCTTTTGATGCAGGGACATTTACTGTTTTCTTTCCCCCTGCAGAAACTTGTTCTCTATGAAGAAAACATGGAGTAAAACATAAATGAGGAATTGACATTCATCAGCCTATCCAGCAATGCTAAAACTTACGGTTAGATCACCCAGACCCTTTGGATCGTCATTAGCTATCAGGGTATTTCAGTCAAGTTTGCAAGATGCTTTATATCAGTCAGGAGAGACTTTCTAATCAATGGACTCAGTTTAAAGCATTTTGGATGGGGAAGCATCTACATAGGAACGTGAGCCTGAGCACATACGTATAAAATTGTAGGTGATCAAAGGTAGTGCATCCAAGGCAGGATTAAAAGACGTTTAATACAGCTTTTCCCAATAAGCCTGAGAGATGAAAGAACTGCCACAAGGCCTTGCTGGAGGCTTAGAAATTGCTCTGTGAAATCAGGTGCAATTGGTAATTAAATGGAAACCTTGGGGGTGTTCTGAAGACTCTTTTCATAGCCTGGCATAAGGGAACTCATCTTTAAATTACGTAGACTTTTACCTTCCGTGGAGGTGAAGGTAAAACACCATCCTGCTGTTCCTACACATCCTGCCTCAGAGCAGCTGGCTTCATGCACAAGCAGAGGTGGCTCCTCAGACCTCTGCGAGTGGGTCAGGGTGCATGATCCAACAGTCTGAGCCCCTCCAGACACTCCGGTCTTACCAGTGCCTGCCCTCAATTGACCTAGCTGTAAAATGGGTAACTCGCCATTCACACTGAGTCTGCAGATGTGGCCAGGTGCCACAATAACTGTGCCCATGCCTTGTGCAACACACAAAATCAGCTATGCTATAGAAGTCTCCCAGCAGGTCCCAGAGGACCTCCTCCTTCTTGGAAGTGTACACAGCTCCTACACAACTTCTTGCAGCCTAGATCTTTGCTCTGCTGCAGGGAGAGGCCAAGACAGGCAAGAGATCCCTTGGTTGACTGGGATGTGGGGAGAAAAAGGAAAATCCTGGTCCTGATAAAAGACAGGAGAATGACTATACGTTTTTTAACCGACTATGATAGATTGGAAATTCTGAGTGTGCACAGGAGGATCAAGGAGGGAAACCAGACCACAGCAGAAAGCACAGCCTTATGGGCAAAGCATCCAAATGGACCTCAGGAGATTTTGGTCCGACTTTCAGCTCTGCTACCTCTTTCCTCAGCACAGCTTCACATGGCCAATCTCCCTTCTCCTTTCAGTAAAAGGGGTTGGTCCTTTTTGATCTACTTGAAAGCATGGATTATTTACTGTTTTCTTGCAGAGTTCCTAGGGTAGCAAGGGCCATAAGAAAAGTGAACCTTCTACTTTGGATTGCAGTTCTGTAGTGTTTAAAATGCCTGTTTGATGCAAAGTGCTTTGTTTCTTGTAGCCTTTCATTTCTAGATGACATGACACTCTTACTCTGTGGCAAAGTACCCTTTTAGACAAAGCTGAATCTGCTGAAATGTAGCACTGGATATCCCATTTTCAGCAGAACAACAAGTAGCAGGTGAGGGCAACTCAACTCCAGACTGTCAGCTGCTGAAAAACAAACTAAGATAAAAAATGTTTGAAAAAGAATTAAAAGGAGGTTCAATTTAAAAAAAAAAAAAAAAAGTGCTAAATCTCTGCTGAATACAAGGCAGGTAGCCAGAAATAGCTGCCACTGGGAGAGATTGACAGCTGATATAAATAGTAGTGACTCATGGTGTAATGGGGATCCAGTTCAGGGGAACAAATCCCTATCAGTTGCTCAGACAAAGCCTCCTACAGCAAATGCCTCTGAAGGTGCAGGCCTAAATACCTCTAGGCATCTGGAAATACAGAAGTTGGGATAATACCTCTCAGGCAGAAAGCCCTTCATGCCAGTCCCCTGTCCAGTAACCATCCATTGCTATGGATGGCTTTGGTTTGCGGCCTGGGACAGAAGGATTTTTGCAGAACATAAGGATACTCTCTCAGACAGATGTCGGAAAAAATCTCCACGCATCAACTGTGCTCAGCTGCTGCTGAAACCTCTCTCCCAAGAGTCCCTTCTTGAGGGCCTCACACTCACTCGTGTTCTTTTAGGTGAATGTGACCCACACATGCATACAGGGTTTGGGAAACAAATAAGTGTCCTTTAATTTCCCAAAGACTATGCAAGCTCTAAGCAGAATGTAGCTATATGCTTTCCTAGCTGTGAACCAGAGCTCCAGGCCTTTCCACCCACTGGTTTGCAGAAGTTGCCTTACACCTGCTAGCAATGGCATGCAACCACTACAAGATTTTTGCCAGCTGTATTTGGCCCTGCAAACTCATATAGGCTAAAGTTCTCCAGCACATGTTACAGAGCTGCCAGTGTTTGAGTGCTAAATATTCCCAGAGGACATGGCCACTCACACACAACCCATGATTCTTGCTGCTGCCTGCCTGCAGTCAGAGCCCATGGGCGAAGCAAAACCACCAGAGAGGAATGAGACAAGAGGAAGAGATGGAGTCATTCATCATGAGAAGAAGTCCATTCATGGCTGGAAGGCATCCTTGGGATGCCAGATGAAATGTTGACTATCTGGTACTTGTAAATCCTTTACCTTCCTTTTACTTTTAGGGTCCTGCTAGCTAGCCCTGGAGAAGACACCAGCTTTTTGCATCCAGCACTTCCTGCCTCTGAAATTGCTTCCTGCCCTGTGCTGATGTTGAAGTCAACCCCTGAGGCAGAACAAGCCTGAGAAATAAAGAAGTATGAGCCAGAACGGGCAGGCCAGCAGCTGGGATATTGCGCAGAAATGGCAGCCTCTCCAACACAGAGATGCTTTTCTTTCAACTGCTTTAATTTTTTTGCCCCTCCTTATAATTCTCTAATAATCACCCTATTAACAATGTTCCATTTGCCACACAACTCGGGATATTAATCCTATTAGTTGGTTCTAATCCTCTGCAAAACAAAATAGAAATATTCACTCTCTCATTTTCTCAGGGTAAAAAGAAAAAGGAGAGAAAGAGGTGGGGAAAAGAGAAGACAAAGATGCTTTCAGAGGTTTGCTGTTTTGTAAGTTAATTGAATGGAACTGGGTCTCCTGTGGTCTCCATACAGGATTCCATTATCATGTAATGGGGTGTCACATACAGCCTGTTGATAAGAGACAGTCTGTCAGATTAAGCACTAACTATCATATTCGGAAACCATGCATTTTCTACCCATTGGGGCATCAAAACACAATATCCTATTTCCCTTTCCTTCCCCCAACACCTTCTTCCTTTACCACACACTAATTAAAGAGCAGGGGGGTAGACTGGTCTGTGCTGCCGAGCCCAAGATAAACTTTGCTGAGCAGGGAAAAAGAAATGAAGTGAGCATCCCAGAGAACAGAGGTCTTTCCTTGAGGCTTTCATTTTTCCTCCCACCCCCTCTTGTGCTGTATTTTTTCATATTTCTGTGAAGAATTGCTAGCAGTTTCCATCTCCCCTGCTCCACAAGGTGAGACTGGCACCTGCTGGAACCCGCCTGGAACGGCTGAGACTGAGAACAAAAAAAAAAACCTCTTCTCAGCCTAGTTTTGTCTCCAGCTTCACATTATTTTTCCCCCTTCATCAGACAAACAAACAGCTCAGCAGACACAGCAACAGACATCACACACTGGAGTAAGGATTTGACACAGCTCCATTTTTTTAAAGGTGCTCAATTTTTAAGCTGTTTTCTGGTAATTGGGGGTTACCATCATTAGTCACTTCATTTGTGTCAGCCCATACAGAGGGAACCACAGGCGCAGGTCCTGATAAAGCTCCCAAGGTTATTCTGGGTCTTTGAGGCTATTTACTCTTCTCATGTGTCTGAGAACCTAATGGAAGCAAGAGCAAACATCCCTCCAGGTACAACACCTATCTTCATTAGTTTTGTCTCCCCTTCCCTCACAAGCTCTAGGCTGGTACTGAGGATTTCCTCATGTGCTGTGTTCACATGCTGGTCCATCCTCTGGGATTTAGATCCCCAAATGCTGCTCTTCCACACCTTTCCCCTAGCCATAAACTTACTCTTTGATGTCCCCCCTCCTAAGCCCCACTGGCCAACCTCAATTGAGCAGCAGCCTGGCTTCATTCTGCCTCTCTCCCTGCTTCCATCTCTCCTTCCTGGCCCTGCTCCCCAGCCGTAACACCAGCCTTGTTCCCACTCCAGACCTCCAAGACAGCTCGTACAGACCACCAGCAAAGCCCAGCCACCCACTGCTGGTCTCCAAGCTCCTGTGAGCCCCGGAGAATGCATCCTGAATCCATCACCATCTGATCACCCAAGAGAGCCGCTCTTTCACAAAGGTTCCCTGCTAGTTTTGCTCTGTACCACACTTTGTATTTTATCATTAACTTCGATACGCAGAGCAACAGGCCTCCCAACTCAGAGATCATCACACCAAAAGCCACAAAATAGGCACCACAGATTAAGCGAAGGCACATAAAACGGGAGAGGAAGGGCTGCATGCCACAGCATGACGTGAAAAGATCAAGGGAGAATACGAGAAGATAAATTGGAGAACAGAGCAAATCCAGCAGATTTTTAGCTGAACAAAGAGCAGCTGGAGGCTGGGAACATCTCATGGATTGGAGCTACCTCGATTACAGGGCTGCAGCTGTTATTAAGGGAAAGTCCTCTCTCTATTTACATTCTGCCTACCCCCAAGGCTGCTAACCTGAGCACACATGACTCACCGTTATGAATAAAGCTGTCCCAACACAGGGCACCAGACACCTCCTGATTAGTAAATCTAATCCTCCCTCTCAAACCTCTCCATTAGGGAGCTCTGGCTCAATAGGCTCTCCTTTTGTTTGAGAAGCAGTAGCTTGTCAGAGACCTGTCAGCACCAGCAGACAAGGCCTGCCTGACAGACCTGACTCACATCCCCCAGCCGGAGATGTTTCAAATGGTCCTCTGTCCTCAGGAGCAGCATGCCCCTGCTTCGAAAAATACAGAGTTCAGCATGTTGTAACTGCTACGGGCTGCACAAACAAACAAACAGATGTTTGTTTGCACAACAGCTCTCCAGAGTGGCCTCTGCAGTTCTGTGTGTGCAAGGTGGGCTGAGATCTTCTTCTCCACCTCCCAGATTGATCCGCTCTCAGCTGGGAAGGAACCAGCAGCGCACAACATGGAGACGCTCAGTGGGCTGCCCTTGGTGAGCATGTCAGGGGGTGGCAGAAGGAAATAGAGACTCCTCCTTCCAACAGACCTTCAAGATGTCCTGCTGCCTTCAGGAGCATATTGGATAATGACCAGGAATCAGATGTACACGAGAGAAAAAGGGGCTCCATTACACTGATGCAAGCTTGAAAGGGCTGTTACAGCATCTGTGAAATTGCTCTGGATTTACACAGGGGTAAAATGGAGTAGATTCACCACTCATCTGGACTGACTGATAGCATCTACAGCCACTGATTGGAACTGGGAAAAAGAGAAGAATCAGGTCCGGAGGAGTATATATGGGTTCAGCTACCAGCCAGCTCATTGCCTGGCAGCAATTCATAGCCTGGTTCTGAAATCAATAGAGGCTGAGAGCACTCAGCAGACAGACTAAGCCGGTTCTGTAATTTACTGTAATTCTAAGCTGCTAGATTGATTTCTTCAGGTTTTCCAAGAGGAACAGTTAGTCAAAGTTGTGAGTTACTCCCCTTTGTAGGCTCTGTTTTCCATTTTTCCCCTTCCTGATTGTCACACCAACTTCCTTTCCACTCCCAGAGAGCAAAGAGTGCTATTCCAGCCTCCCATCATGGCCTCTGCTACCTCAGTGCTGTCATTCTGGGGGAAGAGAGAAGGCTTTGCTGGTTTTTAGAGTATAACTTACTCTCCAGCTTCATAGAATCATAGAATCATTTAGGTTGGAAAAGACCTTTAAGATCACCGAGTCCAACCATCAACCATGCCCACTAAACCATGTCCTGAAGTGCCCTGTCTACGTGCTTTTTGAATACCTCAAGGGAGGGTACCTCCACCACTTCCCGGGGCAGCCTGTTCCAATGCCTGACACCCCTTTCAGTAAAGAAATTTTTCCTAATATCCAATCTAAACCTCCCCTGCCGCAACTTCAGTCCATTTCCTCTCATCCTATCACCAGCCACCTGACAGAAGAGACCAGCACCCACCTCACTACAACCTCCTCTCAGATGGTTGTAGAGAGCAAGAAGGTCTCCCCTCAGCCTCCTTTTCTCCAGGCTAAACAACCCCAGTTCCCTCAGCTGCTCCTCACAAGACTTGTGCTCCAGGCCCCTCACCACCTTCGTTGCCCTTCTCTGGGCATTGAGCGCCTCAATGTCTTTCCTGTAGTGAGGGGCCCAAAACTGAACACAGGGCTCAAGGTGCGGCCTCACCAGTGCCAAGTACAGGGGGAAATCATGGATGTCATTCCTTACCACCCCCCTCCCCCAGCAGCTACACAGACATCTGAAGAGGAGCCAGCTCTACCAATGCTTCCAGGAACAACTACATCCCAACCACCACTGGGCTTCTTGCAAGATCCCACAGCCTACAGATTCAGCCAGAGAGGACCAAATGCTCAAGTGTCTTGGATTATCTCCTCACCTGTTTGACAGCACACACTCAGGAGACCCACCTATAGGCAGCACATATAAATAAGAGCTGCTCTGGAGAGGCCTAAGATAGACTTGATGGGACAGTGGCATTCCCTTTCATGGTCCACATTTGGGACTTACTGCTCTAAATACCAACATATGCTACAGGCCCTCTCTTTTGCAAAAGATTATGTTTTATTCTCTTGAGAATAGAATACTTTTCAACCAACTACCAGTACTGAGTTGTGACTCTCATTGCTCTAAAGATACCACTTTGTGTAACAGAGTGGGTGACAGAGCCCACTTGGGCTTCTTTTAGAAAGGAGAACCATCCCCAGCATAGTTCCAGATATGTACTGCCAGTAAACTGTACCTGGCTATCTTGCTGGTAGGAACAGCCTGGGAAAGAAAGATTTTGACCTCTTTCATCTTGACTGGGTCAAGGGAACACTGACTCTGGTGATGGATGGTTGACTGTAATTCCTGCCTACTCATTTAATCAGCGTGAACAGACAGAAACACGAGCATGCTCAAAACAGAAAGCAGCAGGCAGTGGTGGAAATCCCATAGGCTCTACAGAGCAGGGAGATGTGAAGGTGAGATGCTGGCAGGGGAGCAAGACACTGGGGTATAGTTCTGATAAGAGGGACCACAGGGAAGGAACCTGGGGCTTTTCCTTGGATGAGAGCCGAAAAACTAAAATCACCTCCGCTAGCTGTGCCATTTCAGAGGCTGAAACCATGCTGCAATGAAAGAACAGCCCCTAGAGTAGCATAAACCACAGCATGTGCCGCATCTTGCCTGCCTGCCCACAGGCAGCCTGCCTGCCATAAATACATAGGGGCATTCAGGCATGGAGGAGAAAGGAGGGCGTCCAGCCATACCCAAAACTACCTTTGCAGTCTCGCAACATGAAAGCCAAATAAATCTGCTCTTAAGGGAGCCTCCTATCCATCAACAGCCAACACATGCACAGAGTTCAAGGCCAGAATAGACCACATGATCTGATCTCCTGCCTAAAAAAGGGTGGCCAGTAAAATTTCTCTCTTTCCTGACCCCGACAACATGCCCCAAAAACAAGAGCATCCAAACTCTACTCCTCAGCTCAGCAGCAGTCCTGTTTCCACAGGACCATATAGCCATTAGGGCATTTTCAAATCAAAACGTGGTAGTGTGGTGTAGGGGGCTCTTGACGTGCTCCCTGGGGCTGGCACTAACCTCAGGCCCCCAGCCTGAGGGCCAGTGGGTCAAACTATCTCCACTCACAGAGGAGCAGAGTGTTGTGTAGCCGACGAGGTGGAAACAGGAGAGGCCAAAATGGCACTACAGCATTTCTGGGCCCCTCCACAACCAGCGACAAGGCAGCTCTGTGGCTGCTGTAGCAGGGAAGCAGCAGGACCGAACACATCCAGGTTGTGCTGTCAATGAACAGCCTGCTCCAAAAGAAGAGGGACGCATTGCGAACCAAGTCCAGCCCTGAATGTCTATTTTTGATGTAGCAGGAGTACCCTCTAGTGGGAGAATAGCTTGGAAAAATTATTACACACACACACAAACACAGGATTTTAGATCTCAAAAAAAAAATGCAGAGAGTGAGCGTAAAACAGAAACAGAATGGGCTTGAAAACAGGGAAACATAGTATCATGGGGAAATAAAGGCATAAAGTCTGATCATCACTTACAGTGTTATTTTTTACTTTTCCAAGAAAGCCATCTAAAAACATAGTCAAACCCGCTATTTCAAGTATTTCCGTGCAGGGAGAGCGCTGGGTTGGAAACCACATAGAAGTCTACTCATATTCATGAAGCCAGGCCAAGACTGTTTAAATACCCAAAGGTCACAGAAAAGCCTACGGCTGTGTGTCTTAATCCTGCTTACTGCTTGAAAGCTTCTGGGTGTGGAAATAGTCTCTGTACTCATGGCAGAAGCCCAACACATTTCCTCAGGACATCAGAGCTGGTGAAGCCGTTTTGCTTTGGCTCATGGATGAAAGATTTTGCTGTTAGAGGAGGGGGGGGAAACTGGGCAAGGACTGATGCATTGGACATAAAGGACGCAGAGGATGCTGTAAACTGTATACAGATGGGATCAATATGCTCTCCCCAGTGACTCACTCTAATATCACACTGACACCACAGTGACAGGTGCAGTATTAGAACCTCAATAGAGTGGAATTATGTAGTACCTTCGGGGCCCTTCCCATGCAAAAGCCTATCTAACCTGAATGTTATATATATATATATTCCTTCATCCACTATTGAAATGCACCTACCTCTAGGGAGACGTTTGTGGTGTCTAAGCCTCCAACCCTTCTGATTTGGGCAGAGATAAATACAATTGGGGAGTCTGAGCTCTTGTTTTCAGATTAAAGATCTAAGCACTGTTTCCTGCAAAACAGCAACTGTAAAGGAGTGAGTGGATTTAAAGAAACATAGTCCACTTTTACAGCCAGGGATAGGAAGGAAACTAAAAAAACTCCATGCCAGACTCAAGGTGATCTTTCCTATAGAGATGTAGCCCAATTAAGCATCTCACAGAAATCCGTGCTGGTAGTCATGCAATCAAGGTGAAGCAGGAGTGAGAGTTGGGAGTGGGAATGCTTCACAGATGAGTTTAGAAATGGTGGGAGAGGTGACAGGCGGAGGAAAGTGGTGGGTTAAGCCCAGCAACCCTCCTGGGAGATGGAACAGTGCTTCCTCTGCGTAATGTGTCACGTGCAACCCACAAGTTCCCTACTTTCTTCAAGCTCCAGTTACTCCCAGGAAATTTGGCTAGGGTCTGAGAGTCCCGATTTCTGGTTGAAAGTATCTAATTCCCCTTTGATCCCACCTTCAGTTCAAAGAGCCTCCTCCCAAAGGGGGGATGCCCCCCACAGCACAGCTCACCTCCCCCTTCTTAGGCCAGACTCACTACCCACCTGGCTGCTTCAGCCCATGGGGACTTCCCAGCCAAGCAGCGACGGAGCAAGGCACAACATGAAATTACAGTAGCATGAAAAGATGCCAGTCCTAGGCACTGATTCCACCCTGGATCCTGCTTATCTTACTGGGAAGCCTCCTGGGAAAGATACTTACTCACCATACAGAAGGGAGGAGCCTGGTCCAAGGTGACTGGGCTGCAGAACTGGACCAGAGCCCAGACCTCTCCCAGAGGTTTTCCTCTACCAGAGGCAGAGGGAGGGAGGGAGGGAGAGTTTGGCTCTTTGGAGGGTTACTCGGCCTTCCAGAGCAGAAGGCTGTGAATTCCCCATTTCCCACACTGCATGCTCAGTTAAAGTGACAGATGACTGTACGTGTGCACGAGCCTTCATCACCGTAGAAAGGATAGTGTAGATGATTTCTTGGAGAGAAAGGAGAAGTTTTTTTTTTAAAAAAAAAAGGAGAGAAATTTGAAGTACATGAGGAAAAAAAGAGGAAGAGATTCTCTAGATACAGAATGTGCCGCTGCAGAACCAGGGACATGCCTAGGGAAATTTTTAAAAAGTTTAAAGAAAAAGCAAAGCTAAAAAAAAAAAAGAAAAAGGATCCTATTAAGATTAATGCTTTTTGGCTTTCCATCTCCCTCCAGCATGGCTCTTCCATTTCCATAAACCCATTATCCTCACTGCTGTTTCACTTAATTGGAAAATGTCTATTGCAACATAGCATGTTCCAAGACAAACCTTGGATGTATATATAACAGGCACTTAAAAGCTTTCAAATATTTCAAATTTGCTCAACACAATTATGTTAACAAAAACCCCGTGGGACTTTTTTTTTAACAAAACAAAACACACCAAAAAAACCAAAACCCACAATAGTCATAAGGCCTGTGTTCACAGGGCTAGAAACACCATTACATTTATCCTGATTAGCATTCACTAAGCTTTTACGTGCATGCACATTTATTGCCAGGGTAGGGAAGAGGGGAGAATAGGAAATGACAGTAAATGATTTGGCTGGTGAAGGTCAGGGAACTGAAACCAGGATACTAGTTTCACTGCAGTGGCACAGTGACAGCACACCAAACAGGACAGTCGTGGGCCAAGTCCCCTTTGAGCGGCAACCTCATGGGAAACCCCCGAGCTGTGCTTGAGGAGGGCAGAAGGGAATAGGGGAGCATTAGGGGCAGTGAGCAGAGCTCCAAGGTGGCTGGTCAGGAGCTAACTTGGAGGAACTGGGACTTGCTGGTGGTTCCTGCCAGTTCTACAACTCTAAGAAGCAGATGAGCTGCTTTGCCTCCACTCCTCTTGCTGTCATCCTTCCCCCCCGCCCCCACCAACCTCTCACAGAGTCGCCAGAAGCACTGCTTTGGGGTGACCATCAAGACATATTATGTGGATTCAGATGCTCACTGTGGGAGCTGGCTTGGTGCCAGGCACATCAGCCCACCGGGCAGGCTAGGACCTGGCATTTGTCAATAGTTGGCTACAGGACAGCAGGAGTTGTGGGAAGCTGGGCAGGAATCAGATAAAGTTTTCTACCCTGACAAGTTGTGGCTCTACTGGTTTTTAGCTGGTAAGGATCTCAGCAGAGTATTTTGAAGTAGGCTTGTGTGCACATATGCATGTAACAAGTTTACAGGCTCCTTTAGCAGATAATGGCTAATTTTTCTATTCTCACATGTCCCAGCTAGTCTCATCTTGATCGTATTACGTTCATAAAGAATAATCTCTGCTATTCTTGTTTTGTACAATAACCTCCACTCCATTATGCCGCTAGCACACTTCACTATTAAGACAGAATGACAAAGATTTCAGTGAGCTTTATAAAGTTCTTTGGGGATGAACCCCACTGTACTCAAGCTAAGTGCCAGCCCTGGCCCTGAGAAGCTGTGTTAGGGAACAAATCTCTCAAATGCTTGCTCTGCTCTCCTTTCCAGCACATCTAGGCTGCTGTCCACAGACATTATTCTCCTGCTGACCTGCCCACTGTGTAATGATATCACTCCACTTTGAAATACGGGATTTCCTCTTGCTGTCTGTGCATCTGGCTCAGCCCAGCAATGCCTGTGAAAAGAATGCAAGAAATGCAGGAAATCCCCTTGACAGTGTCCCTGAATGCATCAAGAGACCTGCCAGTGGTGTTCCAGGCCCTGCACCTTCATCCTGCCTGATGATGAGCTGAACATGCCAGGATTTCTATCAAGTGTATCACAGCATCTTCCCCTCCAACATTTTCCTTCCTCATCCGCACCAACAAACACCTCTCCCTGGACCTGCCTTTGCCTTTCTGGGGGAATCCTGAGAGCACGTAATCTACAGCACAGGCTGAAAGTAGAGGCAGATGGTTATGTGGCAGCAGCACGCAGGCAGTGGTAACCAAGCTGTCTCCTGCAGAATAGTATTGCCTGTGCCAGGGCTGGGCTCTGTGTCCTCAGCTGGACATTTACTGAGATGGATAGCTGTTGCTCTTCCAGCACTGTTTAACAGGCACTAATCCTGCATGTAGAAAGTGCCTGTGTTGCATACTAGGCCTTGCAACGCATGGGTAATCTGCTAGCTCCTGAAGCCGTTTTGCAAGAAGAGTCGTCAGGCCCAATGAATGAAACAGCAGCAACAGTGATGGAGGTGGTGGTGGATCATTGTGGGTTGACTGACTATTTCCAAGGCAGCACAGCACCTAAAGTCCAGCTTTGTGTGGCACATCTAAAAAACCAATCTGTGCTGAAGTCAAAAGTGTGAGGGGGCATGCAGTCCTAAAGCAGGTTGTGGAGAATTAGCAAGATCTAAGTACCGAGGGAGGAGGACCAGGAAGAAGGTGAAATGAGGATTCCTGCTAGCCAGGCAAGAGAGAGCCAACTCAGAGTGCTTCTAATAAGCCAAAAAATTATGACACACTGGGAGAGAAATTTAGCATGTTTTCCTGACAAGTACAATTTGATTCCAATGGTCCCACACCACACCAGTTCTGTCTCTCTTGCCTCCTCCATAAATCAAATGTTGCAACTGCTTTTTCAGCTAGTGATATGATGCCATTGTTCATGCTGCTGGTTGCTTTAGATGCAAGTGTTACCGAAAGCCCTGATAACCTACCTGTAAAAGAAACAGGGCTCCTGAAAGAGGCTCACTTCTGCTGCGGAATAAGAACAGAAGAAGCCATGGAAATACTAAAACATTTTCCGAAAGCAATGAAGAGCTGCAACCTACAAAACAAGGATGTATGCCTTAGAGGACACAGATTTAGTAGTACAGTCCCAACTTCCATTCAGCCACAGCTATATGAACTTTTTTTCTCCAGGTTTATTCTTGGCTAACACCAAGGCCTGATATGGCTGGTAGAAAGATTTGCTTAGTGCCCAGTTAAGAAAATGCTCCTCTAACTTCTGCAGAGACTGCAGGGCCACACTTCATGTGGGAAACCCACAATTAGTGAGCAGCTTGTTGTTCTGTACCAATGGAAACCACATGTGAGGCTACAGAAGGTACAGACCAAATGTAGTACGAACAGACTGAAATATCATCCCATCTTTCCCCTCCCCAAGCATCAGGTGCTAGCTACAGCCTCCCCCAGACAATCAGGACACAGGAAAATGTCACTTTTGGTTTATTGGTAATTCACACAGGGAAGAAGAGGCTAAGTTGTCTCGGTGACTACCCAAAAGCCAGGCAGGGACATGTAGAGAAGACTAGCAAATCAGAAGACAAATAGAATTATCTCCCCTCAATTTACAAATTCAGTTTCCCTCCCCCTACACTGAAGTTCTGCTTAACCCGAGAGACAAATTTATTGCTCAGCACAGATGTCTAGACAGTGCAATTTATTGTTTCAAGATAGAGGCCAGATATGATAGGTCACTACACCTAGATTTTTTTCTTAACTGCCAAGACAAAGGGTTATGATAAGGTCACGCTGGGAGCATGAGGAACAAGCAGGAAGAAACAGAAATTTTGGAACACAATCAGAGAAAGCAGCAACTTAACTGACATCTGATTTTGTAGCATAAATGTTTTGCAGGGCTTTGGACTACATAAGCAACTAATTTCCTCAGTTA
The DNA here is from genome assembly GCA_013401275.1 of Pandion haliaetus. Classification (NCBI taxonomy): domain Eukaryota; kingdom Metazoa; phylum Chordata; class Aves; order Accipitriformes; family Pandionidae; genus Pandion; species Pandion haliaetus. The sequence continues at coordinate 408,610 of VYZV01044816.1, read as the reverse complement.
GCTAGCTCTAACTTTTAGTCGTATCTTCTCTTCTGCTAGATTCAAAATCACTGACCCATCTGACTGGCTTTCAAACATCTGCTATTCCAGATACAAACACAACTGGGATTTTTTAAGGCCAGCACTACATTTTTCTGAGGGAGAGATCATGTGCATGTCCCCAAAACAACTGGGGAGTTTTACAGTCCTGTAAGAGGAGAGGAAATTGAAGGCTGATCTGCCTTGCCGCTGCATAGTGCAACATGCCTATGGCATGTGAACGACCAAATGCAGTTGTGTTATCTCAGCTTTTTTGCACAGCTTGCTCTAAACCTGCTGGCCTGTCACACTGACAGAACAGCAACTTCACTATCTATTGCCCTAGGGCTGTTCTTCCCATCCCTACCCTCCTCTGGGTCCAAACATGATTTCCCAACATGATTTCCTCCTTCCCCATCACAAGAAGAAAAAAAGCTTCTTCGCTTTCTCCTCTAATGGAGGCTGCACTTGATGAAGCATCACCGTTATTAGGGGAATGGACTGTTAACAGCATTTGGGCATTTCTTAGTAATGAGGGCAGTGAGATGGAAGGGGGGGAAGCAATCAAAATACATGTACCAGATGGGCTATTTCAGACACATTTTTCTCCCCTAGCACCTGTGAAGGGCATTGGCTTTCAGCAGGGACACTTTTTGTAATGAAGTTAAACCCACAGAGCATGGTGGGACAATTTGTATCTGCTCGCAGACAGGAGGAGGGAGGGAAAGGCATTGTCCTCAGAGGAGTTTTCCGGCACTAAAGGGATTCTGCCCTGGCTAGGCCCAGGGGAGGGGGCTCAGAGCACCATTTCTCTACTTATTCCCACCACAAGCAGAGGTTGCTTCAGTCTCCACAAGCTTGTCAATCCTTTCTCTGTTACAGAGCAACAATAAAGGGGACAGGGAACAGATGGAAAAGCTTGAGGCAGCTGCAATGACACAGAGTCATACTGTATCTCAGGCTGAGAAGCCAAAACCTGTACACAGCCCTAACACCATGACATTAACTGCTGCATTAGCTCAAGTCTCACCATTCCCTCAAACTCTGCAGTGGTGACATACATTCTTAGGACAGAACAGGGAACAAGTCTCCTTCACTTCAGAGAGGCTCAAAAGTGCCAAATGCAGGCCAGAGTGACCCCCTCTCCAGGTCTATAGAAAGCCCAGACACTGCTCTGGCAAAGCCATGGCTCCAACCATTTGTAGCAGATTGCCTGCTCTGTGAAGGCAAGTTGCTTCAGAGAGGGAGAAAGGATGTCAGAACAGCACTGGATACTTCTGAATACAGAGAGGTTTTGCAAAAGGATGTTTGCAAAAGGATGGAAAGGTAAGTCTTGGGTGTGAGATGCAGGACTAAGGGCTAGGAGAGTGAAGTGTGTTTCACCACTGAATCAGTGCATCTTTGGGTAAATCAGACAACTCAGCCAGAGGCCACCACATAAACCAGACTGCACTAAAATCAACAGTATCTACATCGGTGCTGGGCACGACAGTACTGTACCTGTGTGCTGCAGAGATGAGGAAACCTTGCGGGTAGCTTTAGCACAACTGCCAGGACTACAGCAAGAACTGTAACAAGCCTTGAAATGCAGAATTTTTCCCAGCCAACCTGAAAGTTTTTATACCACAAGTTTCCAGCTTTCCATTACTTGTTGAAGAGTGCATCTTCAGCCTTGAAAAGGTAACAGCTATAATTTCAATTCATGCTTCTGAGAGCAGAGCGTAATAAGATGGTAATCCTACCATTAGCATATGAGCTTTATTTACCCAGCTGTTACCTGCAGATATGACAAGTAACTACAGGGCGCAGGGTGGAACAGGCAGAGCTCAGCGATGTCAACATGCAAAGATGTTCCATTATCTTTAAAGCTGACACAATGAGGATAGAGCTTTAACATGTTTTCCATACCATGCTGCAAAGACTCTCCCCCCGCCCCAATCTGTTTGAAAACCATCTCACAGAAAACAGACGCTCTAAAGTAAAACAACAAACCCGAGCTATCAATGTACTATTTGTATAAAACAGGCCACAGGAAATTGTGGGTAAAACCTGCCGGAGGCATTTGGCTTTGCAGGACAGCAAAAAACCAAACCAACTGTGCTTGCACTCAGAGAAGGACCCACAGCCACAGGGCTGTCAGCAACACAACTGATCACCAGAGGACTGTTTTATTGCTTGGCTTGTTTTGTATTTATACTGTGATGAAGTAGCAGGAGTTCCTCAAGCAGGAAATGGTGGTATCAGCTTTACCTTTTTTTAAAAGGGAATTTAAGGTGAGACTTGGGAAAAGGTTGGTGCTTGCTTTATTTATTTGTATCCCCTTTCTGGTCCTGTTTGCTTTCTAGTCAAGAACTCTGCTTCTTCAGCGTGCATTCAATATTAAATTGCCTCTTAATGTACTAAGAGCCAGACTTCTCTTGAAGAATATGCTCCAGCAGAGAGAATTCACAGCATTTGTCAAGGAGAAAAGGATTAAGTAAATAGGGACTCTAGCCACGTTTTCTTGATTTTTTTTTTTCCCAGGTACTGGTAGATAAAAAAATTACAAAATTTCCTGGTTTGTTTGTTTGTTTGTTTATCCTATGCCTACATAAGCACTTTTTTGTTGACAAAAACATCTCAAGCTCTCATCTCAGTCAACCCCATCACAAGCAGGACTTATCGAAGGTCATAAAGTCACTGGCAGAGCAGGGAAATCGGACTCCATTTCCCAGATTTTAGCCTTATAAATCTGGCAGTGGCCAGATTCTTTTTGTCAGGAATATCTTGAACTCACTACCCCAGAGCTGATTTGGAAAAAGACTGAAATACCACCTTGATGTTCAGAAAGGGCTTTGATGCTGGAATTTAGTTGCAAGCACATTCTCCGAGGAAGGGACCTGCCCATGGGGGCCAGCACAGGCACTGGAATGCAGTGTTTCACTGCCGACAGCATCTCCGGTGCTGAGCGGTGCAAAGACATTTCTCATCACAGAGGAAATGAAGAACCCCCCCATGATTTCTGACAGGGAAGGGAACTATCTTCCAAGCCTACAAGGACTGTCATCTCTGGGTTCACCTTGTGATAAAGGGGATGTTTCCCTCCCTGTATTTCAGAGCCAGCAGGTGGTAAAAGCTGCCTTTAAGTTTTTAGACGCACATGAGCAGCATCCAGGGGGAGGGATAATGTGTGAATTCAGAAATACGACACATCCTTTGCAATCACTCTTCATGGCCTTGACTCCTTAAAACATCATGGGCTCCAGCAACATTTCATAGATGGTTCAATTGCTCTCATGCAGCGCTCTGCCACCCACTTCCTGAGTTATGGAGGGGCTCAGCTATATTTCTAATGAGAACCACGTTAGCCGGTGGAACGAGCGTGGCTGTAAATATCCACATTAATACTGCTTATCGCCCCGGAGGTCAAGATACTTGGGCTGAGGGCAGGAGAGGGTGAGTCCTCCTCTAAAACCAATGCTGAAGGAAAAGATCTAGCAAGTTAGATCCCGAATATGGAAGCAGAAATGGAGGAAAGACCTCCCTGCTCTGCAAAGGATGTGGTGGAGGCCTTTTGCAACACTCCTGCTTCCTCCATCCACAGGGCCAGTGAGAAAGGTTACTTGGAGGGCTGCAGCCTTGCTCCAAGATGCAGAAGTCTGCAGAGGGAGAAGGACTGGTATTACAAAGACAAAATTCCCATTTAAAGCACACTGCCTCTCTGAGCTAGGTCCCTCTTTTTTATCTAGGGACTGCTGCCCTCTCTGACACAGCAAAGAAATCAAGAGGGCTCCGTTTGGAAATCCTAAAACTGCTGGCTGAGAAAAATGGGGTTGGAAAAGTCCAGATACGTTTATCCTCCCACACATCATGAGGCTGCCCCTCAAACAGGACAACAGCTAATCCTAGGTGTGAATCCCCTTTCCCACTGATCAAACAACACTGTGGCAAAAGCCTTCCAAGTAAGGAAAGCTTTAATCCTGTTTAAAAAGCCTTCAAGGCAGCCTGGCTTCCCACCCAGCTTTTCCAGCAGCAAGGCAAATCCCAAGTGCTTTTAACTCCATTGCACTGTAAACATGCGAGCACTATACAGTCCTCAGAAGCATATTTCTGAGTGAGCCTTAGGGACCTTGGGCAAACTAAATAAAGTGGCAGAAAGCCTTTCTAGAGGTTTCATAGCCTCTAATTTCCTCACCCAAGAGTCACAGTACAGCAGCTGTCACTTAAGGCTCTCAGCAATTCACACATCCCAATCCAGCTCTTGCTGTTCAGTGTTTGAGAAACACTCAAAGCCATCTCCTCAATTGTCTCCAGAGTAAATAAAGTTCAAGGCAGTATGACAAGAAAATTAGAGACTGTAAAGTCTTGAGAAGCAGTTGTAAGGTAAACAGTCTTGCCCACTGCAAGGTGCATTAACTTACAGACCCTTGTAAGTCATTTCTCCCTGCCTAGAGTTTTTGCTCAGAACAGCTAGCTGCTCTCCAGGATACTCCAGTAAGAGACCCAGCTCTACAAATCAAAGTGGATACTGCTACCCTGACTGGAGGGCACTCAAAGGACAGAGCACTTGAGTGCCCATTAACAGGATTTCTCCAGCCCAAAGAGAAGGAAAGCACAGGTGGCTCAAAGATGAGTGCTGGAATGAAGGTCTGGAGAGATGCTTAACTGGTGGGATGTGCCTCTGGAAGGAGGCCTATTTGTACAGGAGGGACTCCAGATGAGTGGAGGAGCAACGCAAAAACCTGCAAATGCAGAAATGGAGGAAGAGCATTAGCACAGAGACAAGGTCTTGTTATACAGCAGGAGTAAAATGGGAAGAGGACTACAAGGTTCTAGGAAGGGATAAAGGAACAACTTACAACAGGAGGGCAAATAAAGTACAAAGGAAACAAGCAACACAGCTAGAGATGGGCCAGTGCTGCATTTAGACAGGGACCTTAGGCGTACCGCACACTCTCATGATAAACAGAGATAGGGCTGGGCCAAAAACATGAACAAGCCTATGACAGATGTGACCTCAGCATGAGAAAAATATCCATCGATCCACAGAAACTAAATACAGTATGTTCAGGAACAAAAGTAAGAGGCAAAGGTGGCAGTATGTCAAAGATAGTGGGTAAAGAGGGCAGATAGGACAGAGGATGAAAACAGGAGACTTTAGCTGGACTCAGTGCCCACTTGGGGGGGAAAATAAGAAGGTTCTCTGGGTGGTAGGAGGCTGCTGGTCAATTCTGAATCCCAAAGGAGAAAGTAGAAGGTATTCCTGGGTAAGAGTGCCAGATTTCCATGATCTTGGGCTAGGGGCAGGGAGTGAAATTTGCTTTTCAGGAGATCTAACCTACTATTCTATACAGCACTCTTCCTTTGGGGGTGGGGTGGGGGGAGTTACGAGGGAGAGGATAAAAGACGAGAAGTTAAGTGCAGGCAAGGAAGCAAAAGAAAAAGACTACAAGGCATGCAGCACTGTAAGGGGAGTGGCCAGGCTGGAGGCAGGCAACTGGTGGACTTCAGCCAGGAGTCCTGTGATTGCATGGTCTTAAAAAAAAAAAAAAAAAAAAAAAAAATCATTCTGGGGTGCCAGAAGTGTTGCATTTCAGTTGTCACAATGACACAAAGAGGGCAGAAATAACTGGGTGACCTTGAACACCAGAGACACAGAAATAAGATCAAACAGCCTAGAACAGAAGAGGGTTTGTTGTGCATTTGCTGCCTGCAAGTAACAGAGGATCTAGATGAGTTTGGAGTCTCAGTCCTTGCAAGACCAGCTAAATGATGCAGCTGTGACAGGCATAAGTGTAAGAGAGGTGAGGCATTTCCAACAGAGAAAGAGCAGCAGATAAATCTCACCTCTCACAGTCCAGTTCAAAGCCACAACATGTAGGCACAGGGGACCACCATGAGGATGTTCAGCAGAACAGAAGGTTTAACAAATGGAAGTTGAGATTTGCAGTATTTCCAGGTAGCTGCACACAAAGCCCCCAGCACCTCCACTCTCTTCCCAGCCAGGCTGCTCAGAGGCTGGAAAGCTGCACTGGCACAGCACAAGGCCTGGCTTCGCACAGCTCCCCAGCAAATGGCCAAGAGGTTGAACATGCTGTAACCTTGGCAAAAGAGATCTGCATTTAATCACGCTTTGTGGCTGAGCTTCTGGGCTCCTTCCCTAATGCAGAGACATGGCAGAAAAAACTGCAGCCTAAAAGTTGAGCTTTTAAAGAAAAAAACTTTCTCTGCTCTATACATCATTACCCAACAATACAGAGTAGCTACTTAGAGCATCTCTACGTTCGTTGAGTAAGAGACCTGATTTTAAAAGCCAGCAGCTTTATCCATGGTGTAATGTATCAAGTGCAAGCTGAATTGACACTTATGCAAGTCAAAGCAAATGTTTTTAAGATGTGACAGCAGAGCCATTACCAGCTTCATATATTTCATTCCACTTTTGTGCACACAACCAAGCATATTATTGGCTTTTTATTTCCCTCCTTGTTTGCTTCAGGATTCTGATTTAAGCAAGGAAATATTTCATGAACTGCCAGGTTGTGCTTAAACCATTAGGTCCATCTATGAGAAATATTTATTGTTTTAGGAAATGGGAGAAAAGGAAAGCTGGAGCACTGGTGATACATCTCTTCCACCTAGAAAACAGAGCAAAAGCTTTTCAGATTCTTGCTAGCCAAAGCTCTGATTCGTGAGAGGCTGAAGTTGGCTCGATATCAAAAGCTAGATGATACAGAGCTCTGATCTGGTCTAAAGCTCCTGGATCTGTTCAGCTTGGTATTGAAAATGTTAATAATGACAACAGAATTTATGCTTGGTTAATGTCTCGTAATAAAATCCCACAGGCCTCTGCAACAGTCCTTTTTTGCAGTCTCTCTTCTCCTGGTGCTGTTTTATGTCACTGTATGTGACTGCATGCCCCCCTTAGCCTTAAGACTGAAGCACTGAGTCTCCTTTGGCATGAGCCAGTGGGGTTTTACTGCTAGTACTTCTGAAAAAATGCTTGCTTTACCTGACATGAGATGGCAGAAAGGCAAGCAAGGTCTGAAAGCCACAACTATCTGTGGTTCATAGTACAAACGCAAGCAGATTTGGGTGTAAGTGCTTGACCTGCTGGAGCTCCAGGGAAAAAGAGCAGACAGTGCAGCTATCCAATACTGAATGACATGATATACCACAGCACCACAGAACAGACCATCCCGTGCTGGTACCACCAGCATCTTGTGCAGTGCTGTGCTGAGGTGAAGCTCTGAAAAGAGCTCACCCAAGGGCCAGGGACTCCCAGCAGGCACCTGGCAACGCCAGAGCAATGCGCTCCATCTCCAGAAGCACAGCCGCAGGGAGTCACAACTGACTGGGAAAGCAAAAGGCAGGACCAGCAGATAGTGTCCCAAGAAGTCCCACTAGGCAAAGGTGTCCAGTATGATACAAGACAGAGTGAGATGCCAGGCAGCCTGCCAAAGGCTCGTGTCAGCACAGAGTCACTACTGTAGCACCTTGCTGACTTGGCTGTGCAACTGCTTTATTTGTACCCAGATCCAGAGTAACTCTGTGAAACCACAGCCTGAAAGACCTGTCCTCTAGACAAGTTAGCTAAGCAGAAGTGGGGCACATGCACATTCTCTCATTACCAGATATGAAATGAAGCAGAGAACGGAGGCACATTGTTTCTAGACTTGCTTAGGATAAAGAGATACCCTGGGGTAATTAGGGTACTTTTCCAACCATGCTGGAATGAGAACCTGCACAGTTTCACTGCATCTTAAAGCTGGATGCAGTCTAAAACCTGAATAGCCACATTTAACATAACCAGCTCAGGGGCAGACAAAACCCAGCCTTCACTATGGGAACACGTTCTCTTCCCTTTTCATTCTGTAGGGCACAGGGCACAACAGGAGCTGGTCTGCAATGGAGCTGGTAGACACCAGCACATGAAGTTTCTGCTGCTCAAGCTTCCCGGGAGGTGAGGGGAGAGTCACAGCTGAGGTTACAGCACACAATGCCCCGTCCGTATCTCCAGGGCAGGTACAGAGCTGAATGAGTAATGGACAGGGGGGAGAAGAAGAGGTGATTTATTTAAGAGGCTTCTAAATCAGTTCACTGAGATGGCTGACCTTCTGACAGTGACTTAATCAGCACACAACATTTTCTTGATTTGTCACCAGGGAACGGCAAAATATTCTCGGAAGAGATTCATCTTTTATCTTAAGAACTATTTACATCAAGGAGGTTAAGACACAGCCTTAACCACACATATAACATAACCTTTGGAGCACAATCAGATTTGCTGTTCTTAAACACTATCTGGGAACATAGTCTTTCTTGTCTTGACTTGTATCTGCTTACCCACAAAAGAAAAAGCCCTGTGTTGCATCATTTTTATTCATGAAGATAAATCCATTGTGTATTATTCTAATGATCTCTTAAGTCTTCAATTTGTACCATTTTATAGCACTAAAAGTTAGAGATGCAGTAAGCCATGTATTTAAGGCTGGTAACTTAATGGAAACAGCATTAACTACTATTTCAGATTTTAAGTTATGTCCCCCTCCCCATCCTTTGTAATTACTCTGTTACTTAACAGCAGCATCAGCAATTTTATTGATGTGCTTTTAGCACAGGCCACTACCAGAGGACAAGTGTGCTGGAGCATGTTATGGACTCCAGAGTAAAATTTATCTCCTACTCTTTTTAAAAGAGTATGAGAGAATTACCACCTCACCCCCACCCTTAAAAATCTTCATGCATTGGCAAGGCCTGCTTCACATGCGTTTTTAGCTAGTCATCTTTCAAACAAAAGATTACTTTTGGCCCCCAAATCAGAACCCATGTTATCCTAATAGATAATATCCTCTAATAAGCCTGGCATTCTTATTTCCCTTGTAACCTTTTGAGGTGAGGGGATGGGGTGAAATCTGCAACCCCATTACGATCAAGTCTAATTCATGATGGAAGTCCTTTTGAATAGGCAAACAGAAATAAGAAAGGTTTAACAAAAATATAATTGTGATCCTTCACTTACTTCTGACCTAGCGATACTGGCCTGTGAACCTTGAAACGGCCCATGCTCACTCGCCCTGCTTCTTGTTCCTCAAATGAAGGAGCACCTGACTCTGTGGGACCCCACGTGAGCACCCCTCTCTGCGGCCAGTGTTCTTCAACAAGGAGACACCATGCCTGCAAACAGCCAGCTGGTATCAGAACTGGCCAGCGCTCCTGCCCTGCTAACCTACCTTCTCAGCCTTATGAGGCTGTCTTATAAACAAAATAATTCCACATTTGGCACTGTTCAACCAGCATCTACCTTCATTACTGAATTTTCTGTACATCCCCACAGCTGCTGCGGAGAACGAACACTGTCTTGTATCAGCCTTTATATGGCAACGGATTTGGGGAGTTGTATCCACTATTCCATTGTGCACTTTGTCCTGTACAAATGCATGAGGAGAAAACAAAAGGTCTAGCACAGAGCTTATCAGCACATGGCAGGCATTTTAAGCCATCCAGCAAAGAAAAAAACATGTTGTGCATGTAAGAGAAGGAAATCCCTAATTGGAAACACAATTGTCTTGCAAGAAAGGCTCCAAAATCAACAGCCACTCCAATTTATATGGTGTTTTATCAAGCCAAATAGCCCCCAAGAGCTTTGCAAGATGAGACTCTAGTAAGGCTTATAAAACTAGCCCTTTATAATAGAGGCTAGGACAGGGAGGCGGGGGAGTGACAGGCCTTTAAGCATGTGAATTGTAACAGAAATGTAAGCCCGTCAAATCTTCAGCTAATAGAGGCTCGAGGAAGCTCAGAGGAGATCTGCAGTACTTTCAAGTGCAGAGGTTCACAGGGAACAGGTAGAGCAGTTGGGATGCAGCCACCCAGACGGGGCAGCGAGGGCAGGCTCTGATGTGGGACTGGGCACCACTCTCAGCTCTGGGACATTCCACTGTCCAGATCAGAGCCACATGTGCAGGACACACTCTCAGTCTGTAGGGCACAACTTTGGTGGATCAGCTCAGAAGCCAACCCCTCAAATGGAAAGTGAAGGTATCCTGTCTCACCCACACCAGACTTCCCTGTGGTTTCTAAGAAGCAGCTATGTGCCTTCATCCTAGCCATCAAGACATTTCACAGAAGAATGCAATTTTAAGGCTTTTTTATTTCCTCTTTCCCCCTCCATCCACATAAGAGGAGAGAGGCTGAAGGAAAAACAGAGGCGACATTTTTATTCTAGCCTTTATGGTGTATCTAGAAGGCAATGAGACACTGCAGCAATGAGTGTGTGATAAGGAACATGAACAGGATGGGGAGTACCGACTCTGAAATATGCATGTAACACCATCTGCAGGAGCATGTCCTTTGAGTACCACCGCTCCATCATCACTGTCCTATCCAAGTGATAATACACAAGTCAAGCAAAGCAAAACCAGACTGCATACAAGTCACACTTCACTGCACAGTTCTGCAAACCATGCTAAAAAACCCTCAGAGGAAAGAACCGTTGCACAACTAGTTTCAAGTCTATTTTGAGTTCAGCACTGGGGTTGTCAATACCTTGTTTCTGGCAGTTCTACAGTGGTTTAAAAAATACATAAATTAGCCATGGAAAACCCAGGACATAAGTTTGTTGCAGAAAGAAATGTCTCCTTCCTTTTGCAACAAAGAGAACAAGTGCTTTAATTTGGTTTACATTTTCTGGTTGATGCTATTCTGTGAGCAATTCTGTAATGGCAGATCTGTGCTTTGTAGTGATGATTCAAGAAGGGTGTACCCTGCCCTGCTGTGAAGGTGGAAGGCTGCACATAGTCTGTTCTTTAACCAAGACGTGCATGTCTACTAGTTAGCTAACAGATTAAGGAAGGCTGTCACTAGTTTCAATTTCTTTAAGATCATCTTGCTGAAGTCTGCGGAGGGTGAGGGGGAATCTGTTTTAACATTTTCTTAGACTTATAAATAAGTGGTACATGGAAATCATTGTGGTTCCAAGACTACAAAGCATGCCCATCCATAGGGAAATGTATGTAATTTAGAAGCCACATGTCAGGGCCTCCGGTGCATCAATAGGCTCTGCAATCTTACACACACACACGCCTTTAGGACTCCCCCACAGCTCAAGACTGACCTCCAAATGTTGGCAGAGGCTATGACAGGCCTATAGAAGCAGCTTGTGGCCCTGCAGGCTTCTGCAACGCACCCCTGCTCTGCTTTCTCCAAATGACTTCATTTTAGCCATGGAAAAGGGACGAGCTCTCTGCAGAAGTTCTCCAGGCAATCACAAACATCCCACTACTGGCATAGCATTGAACTGGCACCACCTCCCCCAGCCTGCAAGACCAGGAAGAATGCCTGTACTGCGACAAGCACCTCGACACCCGGCGGGACTGCTGTGAGCACATGTCCTTCCCCAATTCCATGACAGACCCACAGGCTGCCACCAGAACACTGCACCTGATTACCCAAAGGACAGCATTACCCACACTTTTCAGCAAGTGCCTGTGCCTGGCCATGTATCTTCCTGATCCTGACCTGCTTGCTTAACTTCCCCACTTGATCTCGGACCTGCCTTGGCACTGTGGATTTGGCTAGTGGTTTCAGGGCTGTAGCTAACCCTGGTTATTATCACCAGACCTGCTATGCTCTTCTTGCTGGGGTACTGTGGGACTGCACCACTTATCACCAAGGTCGTAGACTCTGCTTGCCCTGCTCGCCCTGCTCTCACCCTTGCCTCCCTGCTCATTCTCCCTTCCTGCTCCATGACAACATAAGCCTGCAATTATGCCTGGAGTTAGTAACCCCAATGCTACAGAGGGAACAGAAGCAGCCAGGCAGGCAAGTAACTGGCCTAAATAGAAGACCAGCTTCCTCTGAAAAATACAACTCAGGTATGACTAATGCACCAGAAAACTCATGTCTCAAGTAATCCCCTGCTCAAGACTTTATCAATAATGCAAAATTGGATTGTGGAATACAAACCCCCTGAAACTTAATAAAAGAACTAGCTTAAGCACCACGTTAACATCATTGAAATTGATGAGTAAAGAAGGACAGTTTCAAACAAATACACCTCAGAACCAGGTAAGACCTATCTCCAGGAGACCAGATGAAAGACAAGTAGCTCAGAGTAGCTGTTTTCACATCCAAAGTGAAGAGGCTCTGAGTGGAAAACAATGGGTGTAAGAATTAAACACACTTTCCAACCCGATTCTTCAAAACTGAAGGGTTATAAATTGAGGGGGAGATCTGTCTAATGCTATTTTAGACATTCCAGTACTTGGCAAAAATTCATCCAAACATACGGGTGGGAATGCTGGTACTATGCTTGCATTGTGGAAGTCACCGAAAGGGCTACACATCTAGGTGTCTTACACCCAGCTCAGTGTCCCCTCACGTGTGTAGATGCCTGTGCTAAAGTCTTTCTGCCCAAATGCCCAGGGACTGTCCCAGCACAGGTATGTACTCAGTGTTGTCCTGAGGCAGCAGTAGGGTCAGCAACAGCCCAGCACACTGACCCCAAACAGACTTAGTTTGGCCCTGGACCAAGCAACTCTGCTACAGGAGAACAGACCCTGAGGGAAACTGCACAAAATCAGCACAGTGTAGCATACAGAAAGAAAACTTCAGAGGCAGCAGACACGTGGGCTGACAGAATGGGGAAGGTATGCTGGGTACCAGTCAAACTGCAGCCAGGACTTTTGGAGGTGATGTATCAAACTGTGGATGCTGCAGAAAGAAGGGAAGAGAGAAGGTTAGAGACAAACCTACAAAAAGCTGAGATTCTTAAATGAACACACACCATTAATTCATGCAGACTGTGCAAGCAGTGAACTGCAGAGGTAAAGCAAAAATCCCAGTTTCTCAGGCTTATGGATGGAGCCTGATCCATCCATATCCTGATCTGGATCCTGATCCTGATCTTTGGATTAAGGCTGTGCTGGATTCTCTGTTAACCATTTCTGAGGGGCTTCGTCAGTGAATATCACCTCCCTGGCTAGCAGAACACAAGGTCTGGTGTTTGGCTTGCATGTCCTTCATAGGATCCACCCTGCACCATGCTTCCCACTGAGAGCCTCTTCTGAGGTTGTACAACTATTCTGCAGTGTCCTCAGAAGGCAGTGAAGGCATCAGCACTTCACATCACACCAGTTCCACCCACCCTGCATTCAGCACCCACAACTCGTGCAGCAGGCTCCAACAGTATAAGCAGAGCACCACAGGAGCCTGTCAGGAGGAATTAGCCCCATACATCTCCCCCAGCACTAGCACAAGCTAACAGAATAGCATGGACAAGCCCAGCAGTTCTCAGGACCACTTTATATGTTACAATCCAGTGTGGAACATCTAGTCTGGAGCGAGGCTCCAACCCAGCTGAGTACCAAACTCCAGGGAGATACCTGAAATTAGAGTAACGCAGTTTCAATATGCTCACAGAGGTAAATGCATTCAGTTGCCTCAAGACCTCTGTAATCATTAATTATTAACTTAATGTCTGTCTTTCCTGAGGTATCCATTATCCTGTGTATTAATGGCCTTTCCAATAAGGCAGGGGGTAAACAGCTTGCAGATTACCTGGTAGTATTAATGAAAGTTTGCAAATTGATTTGGTTGGATTAGAAAGTGCTTGGCAGTTAACTCATCTCAGAATTTGGAAAAACAGCAGTATACAATGAAAGATGTTTTCTTTCCTCTCAGCTTTATCTGCTCAGCAAAGAAAAGGAGCCAGGCACAGCAGTGCTGGGTGTTCTTTTGGATGCTTCTCTTTCCTGTCTCCCATCCAAAGTGTAATTAAGGAAAGCCTCAGGCAGAAAACTCAGTTGTAGCAAGAGGTAACATTAATGCTGCCATGTTCTAAATGCCCCTTCACAAAAGTTAAGTCAATCTTATTGCTAAGACCCAGACATTTTCTCCAGGCTTCCTTATTTCCCTTGCCAAGCTGTGAGACAGGCCTGAGGGGTCAAATTCACAAAAGCATTTCAGTGAACAAACTCCAGTACAGTCCAACAGTGAGATCCTCAGAGTTGCCTGCCTAATCCTTTACGTACTTCCAGATGCACAAACATGGAGCATGGAGTGAGGGAAGGGTAACAGGCTGAGTGTACAGACATTTACAATTTGCACTTTCTTCTTGCATAAGCTGCTCCTCAGCTTATTTTCTGACTCCCAGAAAGCTGCTTTTATAACCCTCTGAACCATTTCATTTAACCGAAGGAGTATTTGTTCATTAGCGTTACTTGCAGCAGGATGCACATGTCAGTCTGGGAGTTCAATCCCCAAGGGTATGACAAGACAATTCATACTGCAACACACGGACTCTAGAGATGCTTCTGTTCTGAGTTCACAGCTCAGCTCTCAGCCTAGTTCCACTGGCTGCCACCTCCACCCTGGTCAAAGTATCACAGTCAATTTGCAAGCAGGACAACTACATCTGCAGGCTGTTCAAGGTAAGGCTGACCAATATTAAAAGCAAGCATCTCCCTCTTCAAAAGATAAGGCAAGCCTGAGCAGATCACCATTACTATTTTTCATCCAGAATACCACATGCTTTTAATAGCCTCATGCACAACAAGCAGCAGTCACGTTTCCAATCTGCCATGCACTTTGCTGGGCCCCTCATGCTTGAAGAGAGATCTGTATTCTCTGATTCTATCTGAATGTCAGGGAGTGATTTAAAGTGACACCAAGTTAACAGTCTTTTCTTGATAGATTTTTGGATACATTGCAGTTTGCTGTTTAGTCAGGTAGCATGTGTTCTTCAAGCAGAGGAACATGATACTGCTCTTTCATGTAAATTTATGGAAGAAGTTATGATTTTATCCTGTATCCTAATAAGGATAGAAACTCAGTTTTTAAAAGGAGAACCTTGTTTGTGCTGGAGTTTTGTGCCTGATATTTTATCATAATTTAAAATCAAACTAGTCAGACACTAAATTATTTCCTGCTGAGAAATGTGCAAAAGCTCCCTTTATTCCTATATCCTCTTTACCGCTGGCATCTTGTATTTATAGAGTATAGATGGAGAACTTAACATCCATGTTTTCTCCTTTTAAAGTCTCTCCTTTGATCTAGTCATCCATCCGGGAGATTGCTTTGATCCTTGCAGTTTTGCTAATTCCAAATATGTAATTATGCTTCTCTAGTCCTGGAGGATCTGAATGTTTCCAGCTGTCCCTCATATATTGCTGGTTTACCAACACACCACAGCTCTAATCAAAGAGAACTTGTTCTTGCTCAGAGCACTATAGGCTACAGGCTGCTCATAAGCCATCCTGAAAAACCCGGGAGAGCCTGTTTCTCCTTGCCTGGCCATGTCACAGGATAACAGGTCTCTTTAGGGGAAGCAGGATGGAGAACAGGCTGACCTACTGCCTGTGATAGAAGGGCATCTGTTATGGGTTTGTGTGGCATGGTTTTTGGTAGCAGGGGAAGGATCGCTCCTGTGAGAAGCTGCTGGAAGCTCCCCAGGCTCCAAGTGGGACCCGCCTCTGGCCCAGGCCGAGCCCATCAGGGACGGTGGGAGCGCCTCTGGGAGAACAGATTGAAGAAGGGGAACCGGCAGTGGGTAGTGGGATTGGAACGTGAGAGGAACCCCTCTGCAGATCCCAAGGTCAGTGAAGAAGGAGGGGGAGGAGGGGCGCCTGAGGAGGCTGATGGCCCTGCAGCCCGTGGGGAGACGGCAGGCTGTCCCCCTGCAGCCCGGGGGGGGAGTGGGGCAGCGGAGGCCCCCAAAGATGGCTGTGACTCCATGGGAAAGCCCGCGATGGAGCAGTGTGTGACTGGAGAGCAGCCCGCGGAAAGGACCCGCGCCAGGGAAGTTCGGGAAGAACTGAAGCCCGCAGAAAGGACCCGCGCCAGGGAAGTTTGTGAGGAACTGCAGCCCGCGGAAAGGACCCACGTTGGAGAAGTTCGTGAAGGACTGTCTCCCGTGGAAGGGACCCCACGGTGGAGCAGGGGACGAGTGAGGAATCTTCCCCCTGAGGAAAGGAGCGGCAGAGCCAAGGTGTGGGGAGCTGAGCAACCCCCATCCCCTGTTCCCCTGTGCCGCCAGGGGGAGGAGGGAGAGAGAACCCAGAATGGAGCTGAGCCGAGAAGGCAGGAGGGGTAGGGGGAAGTGTTCTGAGTTTGGGTTTTCCTTCCTAATATCCTTGTTTTGATTTGATTTGTAGTAAATGAAATTGATTTGTTTTTTCTCCAAGTTGAGCCTGTCTCTTGCCTGTGACCATAAGTGGGGAGTGATCCCTCCCAGTCCTTGTCTCGACCCACGAGCTTTTCTTTATCCTTTCTGCTCATCCCACTGTGGCCGGGGTGGCGGGGGGGCTGTGGCGAGGAGTGAGTGAGCAGCTGCATGGTGCTTTGTTACCAGCTGGGCTGAAACCACGACAGTATCTCATCTTGCTGAAATCTGAGGTTGGTGAGCAACTGGTAGAGTCCAGAAAAAAATGGTCACAATAAGGAACGGAGCTCTGGGCACCAGCTGGAAGCCTGTTAGGTCACCTGGTCATACTGTCTTTCCCTCTCTCTCCTACTACTTTTCAGTCATTCAAAAGTCATTGCTTACAGAGTTGGCATTTGATGCCAGGAACCAGGGGGTATGTGAGAAACTGGACATCTTGGCCCATGACGGAACTGAAGTTAGTAGGGAAGGCAGCAAAAATAGCATGGGGAGCAGCTCTCCAAAAAGACAAGCATATTCCCCTTCCCATCAACTACAAGGAGAGTGGGCTGAGACTCTGATTCCAGTCCTGTTTGTTGCTTGTCTTTAAATATCTTCTCTCTTTATAATATTTTTATGCCACATGAATGAAGACTAGGGTTATCTAAAACCACTTGATCTCTCCCTAGGGGAGCAGGGAGGGAGGCAGGAGAGGAGGAATGCCATTATTTCATGATGGGATCTGAAGTAGTAGGGGATTTCCTTTTAGGTTCCAGAGGATTGAAACAAATTGAGATGCATTATCCTAATGCTTCATTGCTCAGTATTTTGACACCACACTATTGCTTAGCACCTGAAACTGATCTGATGAAAGATGTGACCACAGCCATGCTTTCATCTGTACTACTAATTTCTTGCTTGCCATTCCCCATTCTCATTCTCAGAAAGAAATGAAAATGTTTTCTAACATGTTAAAGAGTGATAGGAAAAAAATAAAAAAGGAAGGAGAAGATAAGACAATCTGAAGAGACAGCAAGTGGCCACAACTACAGTACAGCATTCAAATAATTTTCTTTCTACGAGCCCAGACAAGCCTGCCAGAGGTGCAAATTTCTCCCATTGAAAGCGCAGGTTCCCTTCCCTTCTCTCACTATATAAAGGCTAATATTTCTGTTCTTGCAAATTGAAGGGCAAAGTGGCAGTTTCTGTGCAAAAGCTTCTCCTACCAACAGCACAAGGAAGAAAAATTACCTCCTATGGCTCAGCACCACCCTGGCACTACCAGCAGCTTTTCAAGTGGCAGATTACACATGGAAGGTAGGGAGATGAGCTGCTAAATCACCCTCTTCTATCCAGCAACCCCATCAGCAGCAAGGCAAAGCACATTTTTCATGCTTTGCTTCAAACAAGACTGACAACACCAGAGCAGCCCCAACAACACCTTGTATTTAATAAGTCAGCTGAGAGATTAAAGAGGGCTTTATTTTGCCAGTCTGCCCTAATGAGAACTACTTTTCAGGAGCTCTCAGTAGTTCAGACAGGTACGTGACTGAGGTTCAGTGTCTGCCCTTGCAGAGTGAATCCTGATGCCTATAACAGGGTGCAAAAAAGATGCTTGCAGCTGGGAAAAGACAACTGTTAGGTGACACTGTGCGTGCAATGCTGTTGCACTGCTCTAGTGAAAACCTTCCCAGGAAAGTTGTAGCAGTGGAAGATGAAACTAGGTGGCTGGTGGTGGAGCTTTTATGAGGCCAGCTTTCCTTGCCACACTGCAAAGCTCTCGTGCAGGCAGAGTCTGCTTCCTACAGAATTTCAGCGCCCACCATTACCTGAAGTTTCAGGCAGGGTCACTGAAATCTCTCAACAGAGTTGTGTTTTGCAGACTGACTCACCGCTTCAAAGTTGCAGCTCTCCGAACCAGCTTTTCCAGGCTGAATTACTTACCTGACATTTGGTAAATCTCAGTGAACTCCATTTCTTTGTAAGGGAGAACCTCTAAAATTCATTCTTCTTTGTATCACAGAAATTCCCATCTAGTCCTCCTCGGGAAAAGCTTAACACTCTGTTTATGCTTCAACAGGGCTTTCTACCCCAACAGAGTTTGGAGGATCAGCCCTAGATATGAGATACGCCTGTTGCATGTTTCTCAGCTTTACCTATCAGTGTTTTGCCTGAAAGAAGCAGGTTAATCACATGATTGTTTGTAAATTCGGCGGGGGAGGGCTGGTGTAAGTTGAAGATAACAAAATCATTAAGCATTTCGAAAACATTTTTGGTAAAGTAACAGACCTGGTAACAAAGTTACACTTTTTGTAACTGCCAGTTCAAAAATTCCCTCTATTGTCTCAGTACTTGTACCTTCAGTTTCAAAAATACTTGTTCCACTCTAACACCTGGCCTCAATAAGTGAGAGCAGATGCATCCCAGACTATTTGCTAAAAAGTAAGTTCATCATAGTCTGAAGAAAGATGACTCACTAGGTGATTCTACAGACACTGAACACATTTAAAACTTGGAACTACAGTACCTCACTTTTCTGTTGTCAAAACATTTGTCTGCATAGGTGGTACACCTGTGGTGGCATGGGGTGAAAACAGAGGGGGAAATGGGAGTATATAGAGGTCATGCATCTTGGAAAGAAAAGAGGAAGGAAAGGGGAAAAAAAGTACCATGGGAATACAAATTGTTCAAATCTCAACACTTTGCATAGAATATAAGGATCAGACCGGTAACATGTAACATGGTCCCAACCAAATGCAAGCACCTAACACACTCCCATCTGCACAAGCAGCAAACAATCCAAGCATATTTTGCATGACAGATGTAGGACTGGCAGGTATCTATCACTTAACTATCCGGAGATTTGATCATCAGATAAGCAAGACTGTTAAAAAGCATCTGCCTCACAGCACAGAAGTTTAGAAGCTCAATTCTGGAAGCTGCCCAGATTCAGAAACTGCTGTATTTGATTTTCATGCCTGTTTTACCCTTAAAAGATAGATGGCTCTAAGTCACTTGACATTTGCAGTAGGAAGCCAGAGCAAACAGACAAAGCTGGATAAGGGCTTCTCTGCTATGTGTGCTAACAAAGAAATGGACAAACATGTCAAGCCAGAAGCTCTGGGAAGCATGTTCAGCAAGGCTGCAGCTCTTAATAGATCCAGAGGCAGAGGCTGTAGCAGTTTCAATGTGGAGTGCAGCGCTAGCAGTGAAGCTAATGATCATGGTAAGCAGTTGCAGTTGGCGTTGGTTGTTAAAGACACCTCCTGTGCTTGAGGGATGGCTCTGAAGGAAAAGGAAGGTACAGTACTAGAGGGAAAACTGGAAGCTTGGCTTTCCACAGCACCTAACTGCCTTATGAATATGTGACGTGATCGACAGGGCCGCTGCACGCACACCCTCCCACCAAATCAGCAGCTTCCAAGCTTGATTAGACTGCAGAGCTGGATAGCACGGGGTTTATAGGGCAGATCAGAGACTTCTCACAGCTTTTTTTAAAATGCAGTCTGACCTCTGTTGTAAAGCACTTTAGGGAATTTTTGTCCCAGAGCTTGAGAAAAAGGTAGAGCTATAAATTAAAATCACATTAGTAGTTTCTTTGGTGGTCTACAGAGCAGGAAGGAGAGTAGCAGGGAAATTTTTTTCCTTTATAAAAAGTTATACCCCAAAATTATATGCAGCGCTCTAGCATGGAAACACAGATCCACTAAAAAGAAAAAATAAAGTTTAAACACTATTGCTCACCAGAGAGGAATGGCATTACTGAAAGACCTAGTATATTAATTGCTGTTTCTAGCATTCTTGTAATCCTGTATGTCTTTGTGATATCTACATAAAAGCATAAACCTCTCATTCTTTCTGAAATAATTCTTTCTATGCAGTTTCATATACATGAAATGTACAAAATTTGGACACTTTTACTGGCACTATTTCCAGGTGATTCCTTGTTAGCGCTTAGAGAACTTTGATCTACTTTTAGCTAAAAATCAAGTTACATTCCACACATTGGTTTTATACTTAAAGGGTAGTCTGAAATTAATCCATAGACATACTATTTTATTGCTTTTGCACTGTATTTCCTGTTTTAATGCTAGATTTTTTTGATGGAAGGTAGCAATCATTTAAACATTAAGAACAGTCATCTTGGGGACACAGTTGTCAGATTTAAGGATCAGAAATTATATAGGTAGCTATAAAAGGATAGGAAGTGAATAGATCAATATTACGAGGTCCAGTAATTCTTTGAAATATTAAAATGAAATGGGAGAACTGTTTGCAAGAACAACTTGATGATTTAAATTATGCAGCAGCTCCAGGGGGGCAGGTAGGAAAGCAGCTAGCAACCTTTGTACAGTGTCCTGAAAGAGCTAAGGACATCTTTACTAAAAAGGTTTTCGCTCTGAAGCAAGGACAGGCTAAGTAGGACTTGTAATATGATCCCATTCTGAAGGCTGGAAAACAGAAAGCCTTGACAGTTTTAGTGCACAGAACAGCACTGGCTGCCACTTCATCTGTAGAAGAGTCACTGGGGGAGCATTTATAGAGAAGAGATCTCTAACATTACACAACTGCTTTAGAGGGTCCCGTCAACACCCTCCAGATCACTATTTTTACATGCAGAAAGTGAGCAAACCATCACTGAATTAACCTTCCATTTCCATCACACAGACAGTTAAGCATGTTTGTGACTGAAGCCCTGAACGCGTAGTAACATACAGCTTTGTGATATCAATCCTACGAGAATCTGGCACTGTCTGGAAGCATTTGGTCAATGACTTTTTGGTGCCCATTCCACATGCAGAGAAGGAAGGAATGTCCCATCACATTAACTAGAACATGAGTTCCCTGTAAGGATGTGGCTATCTGAAAGCAAGCCCAGAACACAGCAACCCCACCTGTTTGAAGATCTACTCAGAATTTACATTAATTCAGGAAGAGGTACACAGCTCACATGGAAGTGTAGCGAGTCAGAGGAGACCAAAGCTCAGCTGAAAAATCTACACGTAGGGTAGGACAAAGTTGGGTATCCTATTCCTCTCTGAATTTCAACCAGATACATATGACTGTCATTTTTTGTGTGGGAACAGTGATCATGTCATTATTCACCCTGTCTGAATCTAAGCATGCAGTACAGGTGAGTTAAACCCTTAATCTAAGATGACTTTATGCATTTCACTGGGATTTCAAAATTCAGCCTGTAGACCTAAGCATTTCAGACGGGTCCGAAAAACAGTTACTTGGTTTAGTGATTTTTCTAGGACACAGACGTTTAAGGTTGCAGCATGAAAGTTTGGAACCTTTAATATTTTGGTGGTTCTTTGAACACGACAAAGCAATTCCCCCTGGCTATGCAAGTCCAAACCAACAATCCAGACTTCTTTTTCAGTCCCATTTGACGATAAATCTAGCTAGAAACCCCCTTTTATCTGCCTTTAGAAGATAACTTTGTCAGCCAAAAAAATCTATTAAGATTATTTAATTAATGAAGAAGACAACTGCTTGTGGTTCATTTTCCTGGTCCTATTATTTCCCAACCCTTTTCAAATAACCCTGTGTTGACAACTGTAGCAAGGTTTTGGCTGTTAAGAAGAACCCAAACAAAGTTTCAACTCAGACCACTTCTAAGGGAGGAAGAAATGTCCCAATCTGGTTCATCTGTACTGGGTAATGGGAGAGTACACTGGGAGGTGGAGATCACTCTAAGCAACACATTTCTAGACAAACAGTCATCCTGGATACCCCGCTGAAGTACAAAGGCAGGATCATTCACCTCGTGTTTAGGCATACTGCCTTTCAGTGCTCAAGAGCATTAGGGACATTCAAACTGGAAGCCTCTGATGTCAAAGCTTGTCAATGACTTGGTCTGCTTCTCAGCAGTGGAATTAGCCCAGGCCATATTTAAGCTAGTATTAGCAATTCACAGTATCTCAAAGTAAGGACATAATCCTTACAGGGAGTGGAAACCTTCTTTCCTACATTTTCTAGCAGCAAAATGGTAGAACCCTGAATTAGCAAAAACAGGGCAAAGTGCAGAAGGTTCCTATGGGAGAGAGGTTAACCTGCTTGTTTCAGATTTCAGGTAAGAGGTTTCAACACTAGGGTAACCTCAGTGCCTGTACTTTCTATGTAGTGAACACAGCAACTATACCTGACCAACCAGCTTACAGTATTAACTCTCCACACACATTGCATAATGAGGTCCCATCTATAGCCCCAGAAGTTGTTTAACCCTCAGAAGTGACTTATTCCAGGCTATCAGCCAAGTGAATACTCAAGTAGGATATATGTAACTATGATCTTCACAGGCTGGTATTCATCTTGTCTCAGAAATTGTTTAGAGCAGAGAGGTTAAGAAGAATAGAGTGCAGGTTTAAAAAAGATATGTTTCTAAGAGACACTTCACTAGATTCATTCAATTTAGTGAAGAAACTAAGGTTAGGAGAATGCCTTTTAGAAACTATTGTCTCATAGTAATTTAATACATAGGTTTTCAAAAGAAGAGAGAAAGCAGTTAAGAAATGTTGCAGTTCAGTTAGATAAGAAGCCATCTCATTAGTATGGATTAGATCTAAACACCTTAAGAATAGCTGTCAGCCTGCTTACAAGGCAAATCCTATACCCCTTCCTTTAAGGGGTCCTGTCATATCACAGACTTACTGACTAGTCTAAAAATACCCCTGAAAGTAAGGAGAAAAAGACACTGATCTAGATACAGCAATTAGACCTGGTTTAAAGAAAATTCACTGATCAGACAGGCATTGTTCTCAAATAGTGTTATTTAGCACAGCATCTCCTATCATAAGGGGAAGGAGTCCTCAGAAAGACAGAAGAGAGTAAAACTCCTCGCTCCGAGCCAAAACACAGCCCACACATCTCTCTCCCCAGGCAAAGAACCAGCAGAGCTCCCGCTTGGTGTTCTTATAACAGCATGAGGCCAGTTAATTGGGTTTCATCTGCAGCAGGTGGGTGTTTCCAACACTGTTGGCATCTGCTCAGACAGTTAACGTGACCTTGTGTGTGTAAAGGTAATAGTGTAACTGCAAGCAGGCTGGCTTTCTCCAAAATACCAACCCCAGATGATAACCAAGATGGAAAAGCTTTTTTTAATGTTGTTTTAAATGTATTTGCTTCAATGTGCATGTTTTTGCATTCATATTTATTTCAATGAGACTCCAGATTTGGAATCATGAAGGGGGGAAACTGGGAGCCAGGAAGGAATGGGATGAGAAGACAGAGGGACAGGCCAAGCCTGGACTTAACTGAGGGGCCTCAACAGTCTGGAGAAAGGGGCCAACAGGAACTGTATTAATTCAGCAAAGCCCCTCTACCTGGGACAGCTTGGTCCCCATGCATAAGTGCAGGCTGGGACCTGATTTTCTGGGCAGCAGCCCTGCAGAGAAGGACCTGGTGCTTCTGATAGTAACAAAGTGAATGTGCAGTAATTTGGCTGGAGATAGACGGAAGCCAAATGGCAGGTCCTCAGTTCATCTTAAGTCATTTTCAAAACCCTTCAGAAAGAAAAAGGAGTTACATTTCATTGAAAGTGAAGGGATAAGATATCCCAGGCAGCAATAAACCAGCATCCCCCAACGTGCTCTGGGGATACACAGAAACAAATAGCCCCAGAAGCAACATTTGCAGATAAGTCAGAGGTTTTACATTTGCTTTGCCTTTGGTTTTTTATCCCATTTCCCATGCCCCAGGGTGCTGCAAGTGAGACAGGTATTGTGGCAACCCATCCACTCTCCAGAGGGGGGAACGAGGCACTTAGCAATCATTACAACTCATGCTGTTCCGTCAGGAACCCAAAACCCCTGGTTCCAGCACTGGCATCTAGGTGCAGGGTCTTTGGAGCAGAAGCAGCAGCAAAATAGCCCATCCCTGGAGAGCTATTCTCTGCATAAACAGCTGCATAAACAGCTCTGCAGTGGCAGTCACAATCTGGCTCTGGAGACTTTTATGTCTCTAGTTTCTAATGAGGACCAGTTTAATATTTTTTTTAACATCCTGTCTCCCTAATAAAAGTCAGCTCCAGTGTGGAATTGACTCTAAGAATTGCAGTCCCCTGATCATAAATGCTTTCAAGAGATGTGGCATGGTGATCAACACGAAGGCTAGATTAAGGTTTAGACTGCAGCTTTTGGGAGTCTTACGAGTCACTAATTACACATACAGCCCTTAGCACAGCAATGCGTAATGCCGCATACTACTTTAGGGAAGATTCAGTTTAGCACTAAAGTAAGAAAGTTCCTTGTAACATTAAACAGCAGAATTTCCCTCCAAGCAGAGGTTTGTCTATGCCTCCTTAGCAGGTGGCATCCTGAGGCTCTGTTAAAACCTAGAGATACAACTCTTACACTTGCTGAACAGCAGAGGCCAAGAGCTGGGGTCTCCAGAAGTCATCTTGTACCTGAATTTCCATCTGCCTTCTGAAACATGGTCTTGGCTGTGGAAAGCCTAAAAAGTGATAATACTTCATAGAGCTAAAGATATCCCACAGCCTCCTTGGGCAGGACAAAATGGAGCAACTGTCATTATTGCTACTCAGGTATCAGAGTGAGGTTAGATCTGCAATCAGGCGTACCTCAGTACCACATCGCAGGCAGCTAGGCACAATCTATATTGAATTTGTTTAGGAGTTTCTTTCATTTAACTGTCTTTGCTTTGAATGTATGACACCCGTACAGACCAGCTGTCGAGTACAGATTTGACAGATGTGGCTTGAAAGAACATAGCAAAGTGCACAGCAGCCTTGGGACTACTTTGTATTAAAGCAGAGAACACAGATTACCTGAGACACAAAAAGAAGTTAAAACTGCCTCGGCCCTGTCTGTTCTCTGTTGATAGACAACTGCCACTTAGTATAATGAAGAAACAGAGAAGAGAAATTGGGAATTTGAAACCTGCTATTAAGATAATAAGCAGTGCTTTGCACGCATATGGTTTTAACACAACCAACTGCAGATCTGACGGGGACAATGAAAGGTAGGCACCGATTAAATTGTACCATTTTCTTTCTGGTCACAAATGTTATTTTGCAGGAGAACTAGTCAGAAGTGTTTCAATGAAAAGCTGTTTGCATTAAAAAATAGCCTTTTTATCTGAAGCCTTAAAGACTTTCCAAAAGAAAAAAGGCAAAAACCTTTTACCTTCTATAGCCTTTCCTGAAAATAATTCACGTTTTTCTGAAATTAATTTTAGATGTCTCAAAGAATGGTATAAAAATGATCTCTAGGTTTTAGCAACAGTGATTCCCGAACAAGGCCAATTAAAAAAAATTTCAGCCATGGTTTCAATCTCATTCTCAAGGATTCAAAGCTAAAATTTTTAATTAAAATTTTGAAAAATCTTCTCCAAGCATGCAGAAATGACAAGTGAATTTAGGAAATGCTTTGAAACAAACAAAAAAAAATTGTCAAGCTTTTATTTTAGCTTTCCTTTGTTTTCCAAAAGTAGGTGTCATCTTTCAATCAGCACCAACATATAGTATGAGATTTGTGTTCCCTATACTTGCATGTGTAATGATGCTGGTATAATTTGCAGCAGATGTACATTTGGGGAGAAATTATTTTCCTCAGAATCTATTTGTGTGGGAGGATGAAGTATGGTTATAATGAAGGTGCTGTGGGAGCTGAATGACTTTGCATCTCAAGTACAGGTGCACTTGGGTGTAACTTAAACATAGTTTGCAATCTCTCTAAATGGAGCATTTATAGCCAATTACACTTGTCATTCACCTTGCAAATAAGTCTACCTAATTTAACAGCATATGCAGTACGCAGAAAAATAAAGGATATTATATTAGCTGACAGCAGAGTAGAGGTATAGATATCAGCATCTGTATATATTGCACATTTGGCAGATTTCTGAACTGAAATACAATGAATTCAAATAGCAGCCTCCAATGCCCTTATTCTCTCTGCCTCAGAAGCCTCCTGTCAAATGTAATTTCCTCCAGGAAGACATGAATCTAGCTGAGACTCTCCAAAACCCATCCAGGTGATTGGGACACTCACTTCTCATTAGTATTAACAGCAAAAGGGCATGAGCATCTCCTAAACACCTTTGGAAATCTCCAACACATTTTTTTGTGGCTGTTAAATGATTCTTTGGGCAACCTGCACTAGAAATGACAAATTTCACATCTGTTTCCCTGTACTTAGATATTCATAATGTCCATGTACCGAATTTCAAGATTTTCCCTCAAAAAGGCAGCTGAGATGTGGTAAGAAGAAAGGGAGCGACAGACTTCTGCTGTGTTTAGATTAAAGGACAAAGTTCACATTCCAAAACTGTCTCCTCTGCAGAGGGCTGTACATAGCAATTTCAGGATAACACCACATTCATTGTCATCTTTTTGTCACCATCCTAGGCAGGCATGTTACTGCGATGGGAACAGGGATGCAGGGGAGTTACATGGCTGCATGTGTCATATGCAATGGATCACAAGCTTCACCCTGGAGAGCGCTAACTTGGAGGGAGAGCAAAGGTGAAATACTGTCCGTACACCTGATAACATGTCTTACAGAAGGGAACAGCTATTCTTTTGAGATCCAAATTTTCAGCATTACACCTTAGATCATATTTAGTCCCACTTACTGTTCCAGGAAACACCCTTCCTGTCTATAAGAAGAAAATGTGAACTGAAGAAAAGCAAACTCATCTGTAAACTGACAATAGATTATATCCCCACCAAACTGAGGGCCAGAAAGAGGCTTGTAAGAGATTTTATTCCTGTTATATCCGGCTTCAACATTTCACACCTTTAGAAGCCAGAAAGCCTTGTAAGCCACTTCTCAAACCAGAAGCACTGTGAATCCTTTCAGACTGAACTGCCAGCTACCACTTCACCATTTTCACTTCACCATTAAGCTGGTAGTAGCTTTTCCTTTCAAAGCCCGAACAAAGTAAGTCTTAGCAACAACTATATATGCAAATAAGTGAGTAATATTGAGCTTTATAACTCCCTTACATGGCTTCTTGATCTGTTATTTAACTGACATCACTTCCCTTTTTTCCCAATGTATTGCATGTATGTATGTCTGTTTCCTATAATCTTCTCCATTTCTCTTATCTCTTGTATTTTAATAAACCACAAGCCCAGATTCAGTATCTTCTTTAGCAGCCATAGAGGGAGATATATTTGTTCACTGCAGTTATTAAAATTCTAAATATCTCCCTCCCTTTATTTGATTTTAGTGAGATTCTGGACATTGTCTCAACACCAAGAAGACTGGATTCATTGGAATGTAATTCTGAAAGAAGTCTTGCATCAAAACTTTATTTTCAGTTCAAAACCCCATCAATTTAAGGTATCCCCAGAAGATCTGGACAAGGTGAACCTTTTTTTATGAACTATTTTCAACACTAGTTTAAGATGAAACTAAAATTCTTTTTTTGCTTCTTAATACAGAAAAAACCACAAACAAAACCTGAGACCATTATTTCACTTTCACATTTATTTTAACTCCTGACAGAACTCCTGATGGCCACTTTGCTTAAGCAAGGACAGACTTAAACCTTTATATCTGACTTCTGGGGCATTATCTTGCCTGTATTACTGGAATAAACTCCTCAAAACAGAGTTCTACTTTTCCTAGAGGCCCCTCTACTAGTCTGTCATTGATGGCTTTTACACAGAGAGAGCATTATGTTAAGAGGCTCATCTCAGCAATTCCAGTATTAGCTACCAAGAGAGACACCAGCAGTGATTCCTCGCTGATCCTTTGAGAAACAGCAGCGATTTGTCTCCTAGTTTTCTCTCGGCTTTCTGTGAACTCAGTGTCCTTTAGTTTTGTGGAAAGACACTCACTGGATATATTGCTCTATTCACATCTGTTTAAAGGTACATCTTGGTCAATAGTGGGAGTTGGAGGAGTTTATTCAAATCAGACTGTAAAACCCAAAGTAATTTTAATTCCTCCCCTCGCAAACATACCTTCCCAACCAGAATAAGAACACTAAATGCACATTGCAACTTCACGGGAAGTGCTTACGTGGAAAACTTAAGAGCAGTGACCAAAATCAGGGCCCTTCAGTCCCATGCCAGTTGAAATTTTCTTGTCACTTCCTAACATCATCTCAGACCTGTTAGCCACGAAAAGAGCAGAAGATGTGTAGTTTCAACATTCCACCCATTCCCTTGTGGCCACAGTGGAAGAACAGCAAAATTAATGCTCCAGGCTGAAGAGTCTTCAGCTACACTGCTCAAGAGAAAGAGAGCTGGAATTAGAGTGCCCCAGCTCTGCTGCTGTTATTCCCAGGCCTTTCAACAGCAACCAAACATCAGTTGTGTGTTTCTCACTGAAGAAATTAAACTCACACTTTCTCCCGGCAGTGTTCTGCCACCTGCCTGTGCATACTGCATTTCATCACAGGTCAGGTCATCAATCTCCAGCCTCAGCACGACTCTCCGGGGGGGAGCCCTCCTACTTCACTTACCTGTCCATGCTACCATCTAAACATCCTCCAGACTGAAAAAAGCCAGAAAGCAATTCATCTCACCCTAACTGAAGCCTCTGAAATGCCCTCTGCAGGTTCCTCTACTGATGACAGACACAGCCTAGTTTAGATCATTTTGCTGACTTTTAGACAGTAAAAGTTAGGGAAGCGAATCCTACCACAGAGAGGTTGCTCAGCTGCCTTATTTAAATCCAATAACAACACACTGCAGTGAGTGTCAGCCCTTGAGTCTATCTTTCCATCTCTTTTACCAGGCTCAAACACACAATGAATGAGAGATCTCACCAAAGGGGATGCCGTGAACACTGCACTGTGCTTTGTGCTCCCAGCAAGCTCTCTCTGAACAGTGTACTTGCCACATATTTTCCTGGATTTTATCATTTTCTTGCCCTATAAGATGTCAGTGTTAATGCAAACTGTTACACCAGTTACTGCTGGTTCTGTAAATAATTTCTCAATGGTACATCTTTTCAAAGATTAAAAATTCAACCACGTTAAACTCACACACGTACCTTTAATCCGAGTCTGTCAAATGCATGGTCTTGGAGCTAAATGCATACAGACATTTGGTTCAGCGTTTTAAAATTGGAGCATAGTGCTGGTCTGGATGCCTTCCACATAAGGTCAACAGCAGTTGAGAAGTCCTTCATTAACTCCTTGAACCCTTCTGCAATTCCTTTTCTGTGACTCAAAGCCCCAGCTGGATTTGGTTGGGGGAGCTTATTTCTTTCTTTTGTTTTGGGGTTTCCACCACTTCTGGGCCATGAGGGACAGGAAGGTGTGTTTCTATTCTGAGATCACAGATTGAACAAATTGTCCGAGAGCAAAGTATTGTAAAGTAATGCAGACTGACTGCTTTATAGCCAGATCCTATTGATCAGAAATGCGTATTTCATGGACTTCATCCCAGTTTTGCAACCAGACGTAGTTGTTATGCTCATCCACAGCTCCAAATAGTATAGTTTGTGTAGCTGGAGTTTGGTGTGCTGAGAAAAAGAGGAAGACTGCCTGTAGCTTGCCTTGCAACTAGCTGGAAGCCAGCAAAAAACCCAGATACATGTCTGGTGAAGCAAATTCTGTACCTTATGCCTCATACTCTGCCTTTGAGGCATAGCAAAGCAGGTCAGGGCCAGCCTGGCCATGATAACCTACACAGCATCCTTTTCCTGGATGAAGGCAGGAATCCTGCTGGTGGTATGTATAGCATCCACCCCAGCTTTCTCAGCAGCCTCCTGGCACAGCACAACAGTACTTTCATCAGAGAAACGGGGACGGCTGCCACCACCAGAATGCCAACAACTGGACTGCAGGTATGTGCCCGTCTGTACTGAGATGAAGGGCTGTTTTCAGGGGGCTGGGCTGATACAGCAGCACCTCAGCACCTGCACAAACACAGGGGAGGGAGTGCTCTTGGATGGCCTACGTTGGGGGGCCAAGCATAAGGCAGCACCTCAGGCCCCCCCACCCACCCAGCATATGGCTCTGGGAGACAATTTCAGGGGGCCAGGTGATAAAGCTGCACTTCAGGCCTCTGCAGGTATAGGGTAGCACTCTTAGAGGGCCCATTTTGAAGGCCAGGTAACATGGTGTACCGCTCTTGAAAGGCCAATTTCATGAGGCTGGGGATAGGGTAGTAGCTCAGTAGCACTCTTGGAGAGCCGATTTTAAAGGCCAGGTAGTACAACAGCACCTCAAACCTGCACCAACATGGCGTAGCACTCCTGGAGGGCCGATCTGGTAAAGCCCGAGATAGGGCATTCCCTCAGACCTGCCCCAGTTTGCTCTCGGAAGGCCGATT
>VYZV01044816.1:347062-369071 GCA_013401275.1 Pandion haliaetus | reverse complement strand
TTTTTGGCTGTTTAATGATTTTATAGCCATTGTAACTTTGACATTGTTAAGGGGAGCTGAAGCCTGATGTAACAGTGCAGTGCTGAGCTGTGTAGGGAAGGCTGAAGTATGACTGAAGGGAGCTAGACCTGTTCAAGTTCCCAAACTGGCAACTTCAAGTTGCCACTACAGCCCAGATACATCCTGAGTGCTAAAAACTTTAGACAGCAGCATGCTCAGTTTTTCCTTTGATTGTTGTGCACAAGCCCTATGTCCCATTATTTTTCCTCACTGCTACTGATTTCTGTAGCACCTTGGTTTTGGTGGAGAATGCTTGGATTTTGGGTGCAGAGAAAGCATTTTTGGGAAGAAGAGAAGAGCATAGGTCCCAAGGCAGTTGGGTAGAGAAGTAAGCAGGCACTGCTGGCTGAGGAAAATCTGATCTTGTACATATGGGACATACTCAGGCCACGGTCAGTGTGGCTGCCTCATCTCTTGAGGAGTATTTTTTTAACTAACAAACCCTTCTCTTCTTGGGACATATTCCCAGCTTAGTCACTGGATGTGCAGCAAAGAGAACATGTATGGGACTCTCCTTGGAAAACTATTTTATGGAACTGCCCATTCATCTCTCTGCAGTTGCTTTAGTTTTAGTGCACCACTGATCTGAAAAGAAAGCCTGAAGACCACAGCCCTTTCACAGTCTTGATTTAACCATGATTCCTTTCATTTTCAGAAAGCTTCAGATCTGGCAGATATGATCACCCGAGTCATCCGTGAGGGACTGGAAGGACTGGTGTTGAAAGATATAAAGGCAGGTTTACATTTACTCTTCACTGGTGTATGCTGGGAATTGGGGAATAACAACAGCTGTGGGCTGTGGATGAAGCACACAAGACTGAGCATCCTTGAAACATCTCTGGGTTCTTGTCAATGCTGACAGGCAATTCAAGTTGCTCCTTATATATCTGAGCACTGCTGTGCTCTTGTACTGCTAAGCTGGATAAAAGCAAGGGCTATTTAAGGAGATAGCTGTCCACCAGATGATCTTTCTGACAGGTGGTTCTTGCCCTGTTTTGCACAGGGTAATTATGAACCGGGAAAACGACACTGGCTGAAAGTGAAAAAGGACTACTTAAATGAGGGTGCAATGGCCGACACAGCAGACCTGGTTGTGCTGGGAGCTTTCTATGGACAAGGCAGTAAAGGTAAGTCTCTGGAGTCGGCTTAAGCCAGAGATCTGACAGTTCAGAAAACTCTGAAGCTTTTTGCCGTTCCAGGCCTCCTGTAGCATTTGGTCTCCTACTAGAATGAGACTGGCTGTAGCAGTGACTGCTGCAGCCCATCACATGCCAGGCTATGAGTTTACTGTGGGTTAGTTGGCACAGTAAAGCCTTAGGTCTTGGGCTGGGCTATTACGCAGTGTAGAGGCTCTCTGTTCACGGGAGCTGATGCTGTGAAGCCATCACAAGCCTAAGGCCCTTTGACTCCCGAAGATGGAAAAGGGTTTCGGTTCATTACGTTGCTTTTTGAAAAGCTGTGGCTTGTCCTGTAGATGTGAACCACCCTGCTCTCCCCTCCTGCAGGTGGGATGATGTCCATCTTCCTCATGGGCTGCTATGATCCCAAGAGTGAGAAGTGGTGCACTGTGACCAAGTGTTCTGGTGGCCATGATGATGCCACCTTGGCGCGTCTGCAAACAGAGCTGGATATGGTGAAGATCAGCAAGGTGAGAGGGGCTCTGGCATGGACGTGATCAAAGGAATGCTCAGCAAATGGCTTGGTAAAAGCCTTCTTCTGCTGAGCTACAGTTGAGGTGCTGGCTGAATGCAGAATTGAAGTGCTCTGCTGGCGATGTATAGAGGCTCAATTAGAGTTAAAGCAGCTAAACTGCTCTGACACAGATGTAGGTGCAGCCAGCTCCCAAGATGAGGCATGCCTGAGATTTGTACTCAGACACTGAGTGGGAAGGCAGGCACCATCTGTTTCCTGCTAAGACAAAGTTTTATTAGGAAGAGCAGAGGAAGTTAGGTTTGGGGTTTTTTTTTGCTTATTGTGATTGGTGAAGACAGTCACTAGATGGGGCTGCGGGTGAGAAATGCTCAAGTCAGACTTGTCTTGTGGCTAGATAATCTGACATGTTAGACTTAAAAGTCTTTTTGTGAGTGACTTACTTAGGTGAGGAATCTTGCTTTTCAAGACTTGACAAATAACAGAGAGCTGAATATTAATATTTACTTGACATCCTGAAGGCCATTTGCATGAAGGTTATAGAATCTTTAAAAATTGCGTAGTTTTAGATGAATCACAATTGGAGGAATGATTTTATTGTTTTACACATAAAATGACAGTAATCGAGAGCTGCGTTAGAGAAATTGTTGTGATTCTTTAGATAAGAGAAACTGCTGCTGCTGAATGCACCTTGCACTGCAGGCTAAAGCAAGTTTCATCTATACAAAGGCAATGTAGCACCTATATGCTAATCTACTTCTAGGTTATCTTTCAGCAACTTCTTATGTAGAAATAGGTTCGTATATGATCATAAGTGCTAACCTTTTGGTTTTCTGCTTTTAATTCATAGGATCCTAGTAAAATTCCAAGGTGGCTGAAAATTAACAAAATCTACTACCCAGACTTCATTGTCCCAGATCCAAAGGTAAGTGCTGTTATAGTTATTTAACTGTTTTCCAGCCCTGATATAGCAATCTACTGTACTTATTTAAGTGTACAAATTGTCTCCGTTACAAGATTAGTCTTCATACAGGAAGAGGAAATTAAGTGCAGGTTTTTATCTCTGAATCTTGCAGGTGCATTTGAGGCTAAGAGCTTCACGAAGCAATCATACCTGCAGCACTTCTGGGAAATACTCTTGTGCATTAAATCGCATCCAGAAGTGAACTTACTTTAAATTTGAGGCATGAAAAATCTGACTTGAAACAGTTGAAGCAGAACCGTAACTCAAAAGTTGCTATTGTTTTACAAAATTTATCAGTATGCTTTGTGCCATGTTAGTCTGATAGAAAAGGTGCTATTTAGAAATTGGCATTATGTATTAGTTGAGGATCTCTGACTTGCTGCAAAAAATGGAAGTTTTTCTAATTCAGGTGACCAAGAAGGTCAGTTTGTGTATATGGAACCCTGTGTGCTGGGGCCCAGAGGGGGGCTGTTGTAGAGGTAGAGGAACACATACACTTTAGAGTTAGTTGATGAAAGAACACAAGAATGTGACGTGACTTCCTCAATACTGTGTTTAGAAAGCCCCGGTGTGGGAGATCACAGGAGCTGAATTCTCTAAAGCCGAAGCCCACACTGCAGATGGGATCTCCATTCGCTTCCCTCGCTGCACCCGCATTCGAGATGACAAAGACTGGAAGACAGCCACCAACCTCCAGCAGCTTAAGGTGAGTTAACGCAGTATGTCTGCAACATGTTCGAGAATAAGTTCAGTCTGTATTTAAAAAGACAAATTCGGATAGCAGCGTATGTAGTGAATGTATCTCCTGACTGGTACCTATGATGGCATGTTACGTTTTCCATTTATTCTAGGCTCAGGCTGCTTGCTGGATTATTTTGATGTAAGTCTTATTCTTCCATGGGGCCTCTCAAGTCTCTTGAGCTGTTGTGTTGTGCACATTCAGGAAAGTCTGTGATGGCAGCTAGTTGTATCAGCTCTTGTAACAGCCTTCATGGTGAGGAATTTCCTTCCTGAAAGAGGTGACCTTTATTCTCTTGAGCGTTTATGGTCATTTGGTCTCCCATTAATTGCTGAGATTGGGGGAGGCATCTGGGAAGTGACTAAGGGTAGCCTGGCCCACTTCCAGGGCACAGGGGCCAAATGGCAGTCAGCCAGGACCCCTGGGCCTGCACCTACCTCACACAGCTTCTACACCTCCTTTACTGATAGAAACCAGTTGGATTGCTGCCATCCCTAGCAGTAAGTCAGCTGTTGATGAGCTCTGTTCTCAGTCTAGTTATTGTCATTTGGGCTGTCTTCACACTGCCTACAGGGATACTGGCAGCAGATGTAAGTGCTTGTTATGCCATCGAAGCAAGGAGTGATTCAGCCCACCTGCTGTCCCGCAGTCTTTCTGGCTCCCTAGGGGAGAGAAAAGTAAAATACCCTCTTCAGACAGACTATTCCCTGCGTGAGCAATGGGTATTGTTCATTTTTCAGGCTAGGGAGGCAGGCTCTGAAGAGTTAGTCTGTCTTGCTGTGTAGCAGATGATGTGAATATGGATTTTGGTACCTCCTTGTATGGCTTCCCTTAATGTCAAGCAGCTGGGTGGAACACAAGAGAGCTTGAGCAAAGTTGACAGGAAAATGGCTACAAAGATGTGCAGGAGGAAAAAGCATATGAACAAACATTTTGGTGGGGGGTGGGGGAACAAACAGGAGACCGTGCATTACAGCTCGTGTCTAATGTCAGAGGTTTCACTGTGGCTAAAGGCAGCGCTTTGTTTCTGGTGGGACAGGAGCTGTACCAACTCTCCAAAGAGAAGGCTGATTTCAGTGTAGTTGCTGGGGAAGAAGATGAGTCCACAGCTGGCAGCAGTGGAGAGAACGAGGGAAATTCCAGGTCTTCCACACCACACAGCACTATTAAAACTCCCCCTAGCAAGTCACCTGCAAAAGCCCAGAAGCCAGAAGGTAAGATGGTGCTTTCCGGGGAGAGGAGCCTCAGGGTGTGTCCTCTGCATTTGGGGCAGGCCGGCTTTGGGTCTCGGTCTTCTGTCAGGTGCTCGAAGATCCCGTGGAAGCTTTTACGTTAATGGGCAAAGCTGTTTAGAGCCTTGGTTTGGCCTGTGTTGTTCAGAGCATGGATTGGATAGCCACACCTCTGAGGTGTGCTGGGATTGAGAGGAGATGGAAACAGCACTGATGATGCTGTCCAGATTGGTGTTTAGGAAACTCATTTAGACAGTAAAAGCTCTCTGAGATTATATGCTGCCTAGAACAGGTATCTTGAACCTAGCAGAGTCTCAGTTACAGTTAGTGCCAAAACTACTTTGGAGTGATTTCTCTGGGACTGCAGTCCCTTTTAACCTCATTAGGTCAAGGTCCTTAGCAGACTGTGTAAGACTGATCTGAACAGTAAACCTCTTGCTCCTGTTCCTGCAGATCACATGCCCTTTGGTTAGACATTTTTGGCCATGAACCAGGATTTAATTTTTATTTGGATGAAATTCATGCATATAATAGGGCACCTGGATGGAGGGGATTTCCAGGTAGTAAATTGCAAAGCTGTGAAATGAGTTTGCTTCACCAGCGCTTTGTCACTGGGGAATAACTTGAAGCACATTTCTGAGCAGTTTCAAAAAGACAGCGTGGTGACAGCACGGAGGGAAGTTGAACAGCAGCAACCTGGAGATGAGGGCAGGAAGATGCCCCACACCATTTGCAGTAGAAAAATGTGTCTTACTAGTTACGTTCTAATTCATGGATTTCCAGAAATGGGGGGGGACGGGGAGAAACCTTTACCCTCTTTACTCTTCTTCCCCCACTTTAATACACAAGCAGTATCTGGACAAAAAGCACAAATGAGACAAGTGTGTTTGTTTTTAGAAAGCAAAGCAGTCATTGGATCCCCTGAAAAATCAGAGGAGAAACGAGGAGAGAAGCGAAAAGCGTCTGAGATGGATGACAATGGAAAAAAGGTATGGACAGCTGGACAGCAACCACCTTGGGGTGGGAGGAAGCTCAGGCAGTTTCAATTGCCTGTTCACTTTTGCCTTCCATCTGGAAAAGTCTTTGAAATCTTCCTATAGCAGCACCCTGAATTAAAATGAGATGTAAAGGCAGAAATAGCAGCAACAAGCCCCCTTGTAAAGGAAGCG
Source organism: Pandion haliaetus (assembly GCA_013401275.1). Taxonomy (NCBI): domain Eukaryota; kingdom Metazoa; phylum Chordata; class Aves; order Accipitriformes; family Pandionidae; genus Pandion; species Pandion haliaetus. The sequence goes on along the minus strand of VYZV01044816.1, from coordinate 363,257 downwards.
GATGGCGGCAGCTCTTCTTTCCTGTCTGCAGAGCTGACATAACTGGGTTTGCCATGCTAAAGGCCAATACTCCGTTCGCCCACCAACGTCGTGCTCTACAAAGTGTTGTGATGGCCGAGCGGCTGCTCCTCCCGAGTGCCGCACATGGAAGAGTTGGGAGCTGTAAAGGGAGAGAACTGTCCTTTCTAGCCCGTTGTGCAGCAAGTTGTAGGAGTGGATTAAGAATCGCTGACCTATAATTTCCTGATTTGCCTGGAGTACCTATTGTCATGTAAACAGCACGTCCCCTCCCAGGGCAGTTGTGTTCTCCTACTTTAACTAAGAAGCATCAGCTTGTAAAGACAGAAGACATTAAGATCATGTTCACTGGACCACATCAGCATCATCACTAAGGGGAGTAATGGGGTAATAATTCCCCTTAGCTAGGGAAGAAGCGCTGTTCAGCTGTAACATCTGGCTTTCAGAGGAACTGTATGGGTGTTGCTCTTGTGTACGATTTAATGGTGGTCCAAAGAGCAATTTACAATTATTAGGCATAGAATTAGAATGATAACCTTGAGAGCTGTGAACAGACTCGTTTGTGCCTCAGAGAATTTAGCGTAATTTCCAGACCAATCTAATATTTTACCAACCTGTGCTTCTCATCCTCTTTCACAATATACAGACACTGCTGGACATATTCACTGGTGTGAAGCTGTACCTGTCGCCCTCTGTGAAGGACTTCGACAAAATCCGGCGGTACTTTATAGCATATGATGGGGATCTTGTGCCGGAGTTTGACACAGCCTCAGCAACGCACGTTATAGGGGACATTGATGAGAATCCTGGTGCTAAGCGCGTGTCTCCCAACTGGATCTGGGAATGCATCCGGAAACGGAGACTGGTAGCCCCATGCTAGCAATGTCTTGGCACAAGAATTCCCTGAAGGGAACAGCTAACTAGGTAGGTGGAAGAAATGGTGAGATTCCTCTGTGGAGATGTGGATAGAAATAAAATGCTCAAGTCCATCGGAGGTAGTTACAAAGATCCATAGTGACCATATGGAATTAATTAAAACAACTCTCTGAAGAAATGTCAGTGCTGAATCCATTTTTCTGCCCATAATGTAGACCACTGCACTTCTCTAGGTGCTGGTTTAGTCTCCTTGGGTTTTTAAAGTTTGGGTATTTTTATAGATAAAGAAATAAAACTGAAGCAGTTTCTCTTTTGCTGTCAGGACTTATTTTCCAAAGGTTATTCTCTGCCTGGACATGAGAACAGACCACCACATATGTGAAACTATTGCCTGTATTGCCAGGATCATTTTGCTCCATGGCTCTGAGTTACGTGAAGGACATGTGTCCTTCTCCTGTTTGCCTTTTTTTTTTTCTTTCCTGTCTTTCACCATTGAGCACAGGTCTGTATCCAGTAGCAGTTTACACCTCTGCTCTAGGTTTCATATTAAAACTAGGACACCGAATAAGCTTGAATACAGCAACTGCTGCAGCATTATCCAAGCATGCCCTTGGAGTATGTCATGCATGTGTTCTGCTATTCATGTTTCAACAAGTAAAAGCTGAGAAAGGAACTCTGCCATCTGGATCTTTTAGGATAGTTCAGAGACCTCCTTATCTGAAGCTGTTCAAAACGACTGCAAGGACTTGAATATTAATGAAATAAGGAAGATGGATAGGTTCTAGAAATTAGGGGCTCATTTTAACTTAACTCTTTTGCAAATGACAATGTGAATTTGCTGAATAACTGCATGAGTAGGCTGCGTGCACTTGTATATTATGAAAGGAAAAGTGAGTTGACCAGTTTACTGGTTCCCTTAGTCTGTCTCAAGGGTACAGAGTGTGCTCTCCCCTTTGTAATCTTGACAGTGTTAAGATTACACTGCTAAAAATTTAGTGTTTTCAGTTAACTTTTCTCCTTCAACCTCTTCTGTACTTGTACCCCACCCACCAATGCCATTTAAGCACTTGGTATCCCAGGCCCTTCGGGCTGAAGTTCAGAAGTAGCTGTAGGATCTCTGCTTTCTCTTAGCCTGGTGGTAACAGAGTCAGAAAGCAAGGTTAACTAAATTACATTTCAACTTTATTATAAAATTATAAACCAAACTTCTGTACCAAAACTAGTAAGTTTAACCATCGTAGTACCAAGAGGATTTAATAGAGAATAACATGCCATTTCAAGTAGAATATTAACTTTTAAAATATTTAAACTATGTACAGTGTACATAAAGCACATAAATATTTCCATTTACTTTTATTAGTTCAGATCATTATATTCCTTTGGATCATTAATCACTTTCCTCCAGATTTTGATTTTTCCTTTAAAAACAACTCAACCATATCCATAAGTAGCAAATCGATTTTTGCAAGGGAAACACTGTAGCTAGGAAAAGAAGAAGAAAAAAAAAAAAAAGTCCTCCCTCCAGAAAGCACATTTCAGAGTCATACCGTCGGTCTGTCATCTTGTTCCTAAACTGTCAGGCATTGATCTGCAATGTGTACCTGCTGTAGAATAAATATAAGCCTAACCTCCACACGTAAAAGTACGTCTGTCCATAGGGGAATAATCTTCTTCCTGCTGAATTCCCCCAGCCCTGAGTTTATTGAAAGATATGACAACATGAATTTTTCACAGTGAATTTACAAAATGAGGCTGTTCGACACTTTGTATGTGTATTCCTGAACCTCTTGAAGAGTAAATACAGTTACTGCTTACTTGCAATTTTTTTTCTTTAACACAAATGCACTGAATTGTACCAGTACTCTTCTCATGCTGGAAGCTGTTAAACCTTAAGCCAAAGATTAGACAACAACCTGAACAGGAAAGAGGTAAAACTTAGAATTTTTAGTTCAATAAACCTCAGCAGCTCTTGCATTTTTGTGAAGTTCAGACCACCTCAATAGTGCAGAGGTCCTGCTACCTACTGACTGACGGATTTCTTCATCTTAAGTGCTTTATTGGTTCCAACTTGCAGAGTAGAGACCCTCTGCTCCATGCCAGCTGAGAAGTGAGTTGCTACTCATGCAATATTCCATGTTAAAGATGACACAGGTTTAATTTGCTGTTAACATATATTACCACTTACTGCTAAAGAGGTGGCTTCAGTGATCATTTCTGTAACTGCAGAAGCTGTAGGTGGACACTTGGATTTTATGCTGTTCCTCTGCTGGCAGCCATGCAGAGATTCAGTTTGAACACTTAAGTGATCACCCCCCCATAAAGGGGAAAGCTAGACAGGAAAAAACCTGCAGCAGAAGGTGCTCAACTTCAGAAATGACTTGAACTGAGTATACAATCCCACAGTGGCTGAAAACTTAAGGCATCAAGATTCTGAAACTTAGCTGTGGTACCAGCCAAATGGACTGAATGCTTGCAGGCCATGGAGGGAAAAATGTGCCAGTTGCAATTGTCTCTAGGAAGGCTTCCAAATGAACACGCTGTTCACGAGGATAGCTGTAAGGGCTTGCAATTGTCACGTAGCAGACCACAGAATCTCCTCCCCACCCTCATAAGCAGGAAGAGTACAAAATAAATTGCTTTTGATAAGCAGTCTGGATGTAACAGGACTGTAAAATTGAGAAAAGGGGAGGATGGGGGGGAAGCCAATTAGTGAACAGAAGCAGCTGCAATGATGATCGCTCATCTTACTGATTCAAGGGAGATAAAGTTTGCTTGCTTTCATGTCTCCCCTCTAAAAAGAAAAGGTCACCTGTACTTAAAATATGATTGTGTAGCAATAGAATCCTTACTACTCTTTAGTTGTTACATTTTCCTCTCTAAACCCTCTAAAAGACTCAAGCCTTCGATTCATAGCTCCTTCCTTAATCAAGTGAAGTCAGTTCAGTTTTAAAACAATTGCTGGCATATACTGTAAGGAAGCCTGTGAATTCAAAGGGATCAAAAACAAACTAGAAATCTCCCTCTTGCTGGCATGTAAACAGAAAACCACCACCACACAAGGTAAGGCTGTATGTTTCACAGAGTCTCAGTCCCCTTACATTTTTCAGTAATACAAAGTCCTTCTTCAAATAAAATTACACACTTTTCCACAATTGCACTAGGCTAGAATTATGCTTATTCTGAATATGGAAATTGGAGGCTGTCTGCCTGTCCTGCAAGCATAAGAATTGAACATTAAATTTCAAAAAAAACAAAAAAAACCCAAGTACAGTAATATTTTAATCTTTGAAAATAAAGTTGTTGCTGGGTGTATAGCCTAAGCAGCAAAACAAATGTCACTTTTTGAGACCCCAGTCCACTTTTGTTTATTATTCAGTGGAAAATACAAAGCCTCTGAATCTGATCTTTGTGGTGGAAAGCCAAGCATCCATCCATGCCAACACCAGTGGATCAAGTTACTCTACGCTGTAGGTTGTTAACGATTTCTGTGTCTGCTGCTGGCAGTAAGCTCCAAGGAGTCCAGGCACTGTGGTGTAAAGCACTATAGTGGGAAGAGCACAGCCAGGCGTGGCTTGAGTAAGAGCAGTTTTCCCCAGGCTTCATCCTTCCCTCACTTCCAGCTTCCATTGGGGTCCATATGCTAACCTCTGACCTATTTGTAACGATTTTGACCATTTCTCTAACAGCAGATGAGGCTTTAAGGCATCACCAGTCTTCTTACGCACACTTAGGACTTAAAGACATGGACAGCCCTTATCACGTACTGCCTGCATATGGGACATTCGCTCATCCGCTTCCCACACTTGGTGCAAGTGACCATGTGGCCGCACTCTAGCAGGACACAGTCGATAGGCGCGTCCATGCAGATTTTGCAGAGGTTGTCCTCCGTGCCAGGGAGCCCAGGACCGCCTGAGTAAACAAGAGATCACAGTTGCGTGAGTCAAAGAAAGGTATGTTGGTTGTGTGCAATCTGTTGAGTTGGCTTTATCAAAGGGCTTCCCTGATGTACTTCTGCACGCTGAAGGTCTGAAAAAAATTCCCTTTGCATCTACACTGATGTGGATACATCTGCTCCATCAGCTGGCAAGGAGAAAATAGTTTTAGCTTTTACACAGTAATTTCTGTGATGAAAACAGAAATACCACTGGGATTCTTAGCAATGAGGCAACATGGGTCTCTTTTCCCAAGTAAAAAGTGCTAAGATGTGGGGAAACAGCCTGAAGTTGCTCAAGGGGAGGTTTAGATTGGATATCAGGAAAAATTTCCTCACAGACTTGGAACAGGCTGCCCAGGGAAGTGGTTGAGTCACCATCCCTGGCAGTATTTAAAAGATGTGGCACTTAGGGACACTGTTTAGTGGTGGACTTGGCAGTTAATGGTTGGACTTGATGATCTTAAGGGCCTTTTCTAACCTAAATGATTCTGTGATTCTATGATTAAGAATATCACTTACCAGTTTGATCGTCAGTGTCAGAAACTGCAATATAAGAAGAGAAAGTTATTTGGTGAGAATAAGAGAAGCTGGAAGAAAGATTTACTCAAGCACTATTAAGACACAGGAGATGAAAGCCTTGAAGGGAGGTTACTAAACCAAAACTGCTTTTTGCTGACACCCATGCAGAGGTTCAAGCTGAATCTCTGATCAGGATAGGTTGTTCAACTGGCAAGAAACTCTCTTTTACTGAGCTTACACAATAGCTAACGCTTCACAAAGATAAGCAACTATCTGAAGCAATGTCTCAATTTTTAAGACAGCCTTGGAATTTAGGCAGTGTTTGGCTTCCTAGAACTACACTTTCAGTAGCCCCTTGAGCCAGTTTCTTTGGTGTTAACAATCTCACCAATATCACTGAGCACAGCTGAGGCACACGCACAGGCAACACTGATTAAGAGAAGAGGATAAATCCTGACAAAAGCACAAGATACAGTGAAAGAAGAATATAAAACCAAAGCGGTTGTCTTAAATCTTTTATCATTCTCAGAGGACAACGCTAAGAGATGCATTTAAGAAAACAACGCTACCTCGGACAACACTGGGAAACAAACCTATCTATGAAATCAAAGTGTTAAAATACTTTTCTCTTGTAACTTACAAGTATATGTCTTTTTTTAACTAATCACCTGGAATTGCAAACTGGCACCTGAAAGTCAAGCCAGATACATTCTCTATGCACCTCTGTCACACCACTATCCCCTCATCAGTCAACTCTGCAGGCCCAGCAGGAGCAGGTAGTGCGCAGGACGAACACCCTTGTTATCAAGAGGTCAGAATCAAACCACAGATAACCACAACTGTTCAGCAGTGGGAGCCACTGTCACTGAGCACATGCCCACTCTGAATTGCCCGGCTGCTTTTTTGTGGCGTTTTCCTGCTCGCTTTGCCCGTCACCATGAGTCAATAGGTAAGAGCTCACCCCAGCGTTTACACGCATCTGTCTACCATCACACATCAGCTATTCTGTGGGTGATGCAGTGACCAGCACAATGTGCCACAGCTACACAGAATCCCAAGACGAAGGGCACACAGTTCTCATTTGTTGCTGCTACAGGGATGTCACCCTCCAGAGCTACTGTGATGCTCTCCTCTTAAACAAGTACAAGCAGTAGTGAAGAGAGTTTAGCTACTTTCACTCTAACATGACTAGCACTCCCTCCTTTCTCCTCACTTCCACAAAACAGAAATGTAAGTTAAGTTCTAATTCCTTCTGCAACTGTCCGTAAAAAGGGAAAAGCTGGAGAACAGGCACGTGTTAGCTAAGCTTCTTACCTAGATGTTGAAGGTCTCTCTCTTTATAAAGACGAGTCACCCTCTCTAGCAGCTCCCACTTTTCACAGCAGCCTTTGTAGTTGACAAAGTTGCGAGCAAGAATTTCCTTCAGCTGTCGTACAGAGAGTGCATTGATATCTCCGATGCTTGTTAGATCAGAAAGGGAAGCCTTCCTCCCCTGTACCAGGTTGTCTTCTGAGTCAGTAGACTGAAAGGGAACAAAGATGGAACTATTCTTGCCCTCAACACCTAGCACTACAATTTAAACCAGCTTTCAACATGTGCACTAGCAGGAATTCATGTTTGGATATACATCTAGCTTTGATTACTCTAGGAATTCCTCCCTCTATCAGAAACACAAGTCCTAGGATGGAAATAAAGAATTTCTATTATTATAGTGTCCAAGTGACACCTGTTGTTTTTATATGTGGAAGACAAGATGATGCCAAAAAAAAGGGGTTGATGGGGTCTGCCAGTGGTCAGTCTGAATTACTGTTTAGGCACCCATCTCTCTGCAGTAATGATCCTGTGGTAGCAAATACAGCCTAGAAAACCTGGTATTCCTTGTCATCCAATTCCAGGACACACAAACCTGTGTCTCCTCCTCTGTTGGTGCTTCTGCTGCGTTCTCAACTGCTGTCACACCGACTTGGCTTGGAGGCACATAACCATTTGCCTAGAAGAGGAAATAAAGCTTTCACCAACAGCATATCTCTGTGTGTCCAAAGTGAAGTAAGCTCAATAGTTCAGCACAACTGCAAACCCTGCACACTGGAAGGATGAACTGCAGCAGAAGGTAAAAGCGAGGCATGCTCACAGAAGGTATTTCCCATGCAGCACTTACAAAAACAAGTAAGTAAAACTTGAAACTGAAGTGCAGCATTTGATCCTTTAAAGCCCCACTTTATTTAAGCCCTGATGGAGTATTTGTACAGCATGATCCCACATGATGTTCTTGCGAGGCTGCATCAGGAGGAAACCAAATTTATACACATATCTATATATGCAATCCTTCACTGAAGTGTTGCAGTGTGACATGGTGCGATATCACAGCTCTAATGACACATCAGCTATCAGTGCAAGGCTCTGTATAAAAGTCTCCTCTGTAACACAGCTCAAAGTCTACAGGTCATCTTCAAAGTACCCATACAGAAACACCTCTTCAGGTGCGTGCTGGACTGGACAAAGAGGAGATACTAAGTGAAGCACCAGCAGCAACAAAGCTGGAGAATGAGAAGGGGCGGTTTCTTTGAGCACTTCAATGAAGAGAATTGCAGTGTAATTCTAGCTGACTTGCCCTCAGCAGCTGTCATTCCCTTCTGTGGTCTCCCTACTGACAAAGGAGGCTGTAATGTTACCGTCCTACTTATCTAAGTGGTGACTTGTTAATATTTACAAAGCAAAAGAACAACAATAATGATGAAAGAGCCTGAACTGTAGCAGGATGTCATACAAGTAGAGACAAGAAGCTGAAATGTATCATGGGGCAGTAAGGGACAACAACAGTGCTGAATTTGCTGGTAAAAATTGGAATGGCAATATCCAGAAAACCAGAAAATGAAAAGGCCTTTTAATGATTTGTAAAAAATGTCATCTCAGGAAAACTCTTCTTTTGTACTAGATATATCTGCTGAGGAAGCAGAAGGCACATACACTTTCACAGCTCTGGTTCACTGGAAACTAAATACACCTATTAACTTTGTAATAGGACTAGGAGCAGATGTCAAACACTGAGTAAACTTCCCATACCAGATAGCAGAAAGACAAACAAAGCAAAGCCAATAAAAAATAATTAAGCTCAAATGCCCCTGACAAGGTTTGTCAGAACTGCAGGTTTCATCATAAACTGAAGACTTAACAACAGAGTCAGGTTTTGTCTTCTATAGATCTGAGTGCAGAAGACAACAAAAACCTCACCCATCTCGCAATCATCTTTCTCATCAGTTTCAGTTCCAAAATTGCTTTAAACTGTGCTCGCTGTCTTGCACACGAATTCAAGAACAATAATAACCATTGCATCTAATACCTACATACAATTGTCCAAAAGTTGTCAACATCAACACACAAAATAGATCTCTGCACCAATACAGACATCAAGGACCAAAGGAACCAGTCACAGCTGTTACCTAGTGGCAACAGCAAGTGTGGACCAGGGCACCAGAGAAAACACGTCTCAAAATACTGATGTTGTTCTCAGAGTGAATGTTCAATATATTCAGCACTGCCCACCAAATTAAATTCCACTAGCAAGGCAGTGTAAAATAACTCGTCTTACTTTCCTAATTATTCTGTAAGAAAGTGCAAGGTCCTCACTTCAAAATTAAAAGCAAACCTGAGAAGAGCATGTATAAAATGCAACTGAAGTATTTTGACATCTGTTCCAAACAGAAGGCCCCCTTGCTTTATAAGCACGCATCTTTAACGTAGAACTTTTTTGGCACATTGTCTACTTGGAAAACCTCATACAACATCTTAGTAGTTAATCCAAAAATAGAGATGAATGAGTTTGCAAAAGATGGTTCTGGCTAGAGACTGTACCTGTTGACGTTCCTGAGCTAGTGAACTTGAGATGGGATCTGCAGACACTGGAGACTCATCATGTGAGGTAGAAGATGCTGTGCTGGTTGGCGGGAGAATCACAAAGTCTTGCTGTCCAGAGGCACTAGTATTAAATGGATTTGTTCTTATCTGATCTTCCTGGGTAATTACAGGCTGCTGGCCAAGAATCAGAAATACCAGGTCCTCCTTTTCACGACACAACTCTGTGGAAATCTCACGGAGTGCCAAATAGTCTCGCAGATCCTTCACCTTCATCTTTATCAACTCTTCCCGTTGAAAGGCTGTGGCTCGGAAACGCTGGCATAGATGGCAGAGAAGGGGACCACCTTCAGACTGGTTTGAGCAGGACATACAAAAATTCTTCTTACAGTCCAGGCAGACGTGCTGGCAAAGAGAAGGGAACAGAATCAAACTGATCCACCATGACCTGTGACAGAGGTGCACAATGACTACAGGCAGTGCTCCCCTACCATCTGGAAGGCAAAGTAAGTAGTAGCTTCTGTTGCAGCATAATCAAAACCCTTCTAATTTATGAAAAAGTGCCAAGCATGTTACTCATGTTCATGAGGATGAGGAAAAGGATTGATCCCATGAGCAGTTTCCTCACAGTTCTTAGAAAAGCACTATTTACACTCCGTTTACCCAGAATGAAATACTGTATTCTTAGACAATTCCTTCAAATGACAGGAATTTTCTGCACCTTATTCTGGACCTGTTCATCCAGTTTAAGCCACAGATGAAATCGGGAGGTATCTATGACACAGCAGACTTTCAAGTAAATTACAGCTAGTTGTGTATAGCTTTACAAAACAGTGAAATAATAGCTCTGTGCATTAAGAAAGCTCTAGCATTGGAGGGAACTACTTAAAAACATTTCTATATTTCATAAATTTAATACTTGCTGTGAGTGACCTCCCTCCCCGCCCCCTTTTTTTTTCCCTCCAATTTGCTGCAATCACTAAATGAATCTTTTTTTCACCATAAGAGGAAAAGAAAACAGCAAGGCTTACAGTGTCTGACAGACATCAAAGAATTCAACATTTATTCATGCAATAAAAATAGCCAGCTTATTTTGAAAATAATATGCACACTCTGTGCCAGTTAGGTACTAGACAGAAAGTGTTGGAAGTTTTGGAAATACTAGGCCCCAGATGTTTAAAAATCTTAAAAACAGATTAAATTCTGTTGTTTAATGTTGATATTTTATACTGTTCTGGTCTTGTCACTCAGGTCTCGATTTTCATAAGTTCCAAGCACTCACAGTCCATGTTGACATCTGCAGAAACTTTGACTGTTCAACACTTTGGAAAGTCAAATTCTGCATTTTCCAATAGGAACAGCAGCAGAACAGCCACATTAAGTGCCTTTTAAAAAGTCCTGAGGGAAGAAAGAACTGGTTTCAGTACTGGTTAAAAATGCTAATTCAGTGTCTTAGAGAAGACAAGCATCTCTATGAAATCCTGCAATCCTGACCCTTCAGAGCTATGCAAGGAAAAATACACATGCAGAGTTGGAAAAGCAACAAACTTAGAGACAAAAAAATTGTTTCATGAATTGCTTCTAGTGATTAAAGACCATTTTTGACTTCACAGTTCAAAGGAGGCAGGTGTTTCTCATGTTTTAAAGGTGTAAATTCACTACTTGCTTACATAGGCTCCTTCTGATCCCCTTTACAGCCTAGCAGCCTCCTTGTCCCATACACACGCTTATAATTATAAAGCGACAGACTTCTCATTTAGACCCTGTAATAGACTTTAATGACAGTTAGGGGAAAGAATCCCAATTTCCTGCCTAAGCATTTTAAGACATGAAAATTTCTACCACAGAGAGTCTCTGGTCATGCAAACTTGAAACTTCATCTCAAAATTGCCGTTTGGGGGCCTGCCAAGTAAAACTAACTTTCATCAATCACAAAGCAAGACAGGAAGGGCAATTTCAACATACCATCCAGCATTAAGAAGTTTTCCTTAATTTGGTCATTAAAAAAAACCATTAGTATGTAACTGACTTTTTTTGACCCTATGATTGCAGGAGCAATCCAGTTTCTTGGGAAATTTTCAAGGCAGAGGCAGGAATTACTGGTTGTGCCTGCATCTAGAGCAGGGGAACAAACACTCCACAAAGGCAGAGTAATGGAAGATAACCCCATTGACAACACTTTCCCTCTCTCGATCACCCATCTCTGACAGGGGAGCAATCAGAAGAACTGAGGAAAAAACAAACAAACAAAACAGAGAACCCAACCATGCTTTACTCTGGCAGGGGGAAGCGTCCCCGTGCTCTGCAGACTGCCAAACTGGCTCCAAAGGGAACCACTGTACGGCCAAGGACCTTCCAGCCAGAAAACCCCTACTTGAGTACTTACATGTTTAGGTATCACATAAGCGAGCACAGTACAAGGGCTGCATTATCCAACATGTCTTTCGCAAGCAATTAACAGTAGTAACACGAGTCTACCTTAGTTATCAAATGACACATTTGAGAAGTCGAAATAAACCCAGGCATGTCTCTGGCTTATCAGTTCACCACTAGGATTCATCTTCAGAGAAAAAAAAATTCCCCAGCCTGTATCTGAGCATCAAGTATTTAAACATGCACAGAAGCTGTTTGCCGTATCTCAGTATTAAGCAGCTTTTACAGCTTCGATGTATTTGTTGAACTCTTGACTGAAAGGACAATGATTGAAGACACTGTTCTCTTCAGAACGATTACTTTCAAATGCTGTTGTAAATTAAATCTGGTTACTAAAAGGTCAGACCACTTCTGAATGATGCTTACTAACTGGCAGCACAATCACAGGATGGTCAAACAGAAGTGAAATACTTTTAAGTCAGAAGCCTGTCCAGAATGGAAGCTGTTCCCGGTTGTTTGCTCTAACAGCTAGTCCCCCAGAGATATCAGGATGGGGCTTTGATACACTTGGCTCTTCTCTGTACGCAGGATAAAATGAAGACATGCCAACATTCAAGCTTTCACTACGGCTACTGTTGTTCGGGGGTTTTTTTTTTTAATCTTACACTCTAGCTTGCCAGGAGCTTTTTCTGTAAGTATGCAAAGAAAAGCATCTTCCTGAAAATGTCAGCCAATTTAAGGCACTGAAACCAGAAGATGGGGGAGAGGAAGGAATAACAATCTGACATATCCACCAAGAATGCCTGCCACAGCTTTCTCTCAGCAGAGAAGGAAATGAAGAATGTTTGCTTTCAATTTAAAAGATTTTGTGGCATCAGCTTGCTGCAGAAAACAAAGATCAAAAAAGTCATCTAAGAGAAGGGAAACACCAAAACCACTCAGATTTTTGCCACCACAATTAAATTTTACATCTTTTAAAGATGCTCCAACAGTTAAAAGCATCTTATACATACATGCTCCTTTCAAACCTCCCTTACCCTAAACCTTTTAGTAGGTGCCATGTTATATGAAAATTAAAATACAATTACGATAAAAGATCAAGTACATAAGATACCATCATTCTGCTTTTTGGGGGTTTTGGTTGGTTGGGTTTTTTTAAAAACAATCTAGGTTATCCTTATGGTCACCAGTGCAAAAGGAATTAATTTTTATCTATTGTATTTCAGTATAAGCATTAACTGGACACTGGAGTTCAAAGGTACTGCCTCTCTTGGGTCAAGATGCAGGTTTTGGTGCTCTTGCAGTAAAGTGGGATTTCATACGCTTCTTGGACCATACCAACAGAAGTAAAGAATTAACATGGCATACAAACATGTCAGTGTTTTACAGGTTATGTACTCAGTTCTTCATCTCAAATTCTCTTCTGGAGACCTAGGACTGAGGGATGAGCTCTAGCAGGCCTTCCTGCTGCTGTTTAAGCTTTGCCACCTGTAGCCATCTAGCTCAAGTCAGTCCCAGAGATTACTGCTCAGTAGTTGTGGTGGCAGACAGAAGGTGGAGGGAATGTTTAGGGAGCCCCCTTTCACAATACAGAATATAAGCCTCAGACTCCTTTTCATTGATAATCTGCACTGAACGGGAGCAGCTGAGACAGAAGCGCACATTGTACTCTGCTGCCCCAGTTACACTGACAGCCAGCTCCTGCAGAAAAACAGGGAAGTCTGCTGGGGGCAGAAACATCTTAAATTGCTTTAGCAGATCCTCTACGATTTGCACACCAGAGCTTTACCTAGCCCCAGTCAGACACCTATCTGGAGCAGTACTGGTGACTCTTACACAAGGGACTGCTTTAAAAGACAGCTTATACTAGAACATCTATTTTAGAAGACACCAGGAAAAAATGGGACCGTGGTTCTACCACTGCTACTGTATAATCCATACCTAACTGCATTAATTGTTTTCATTTGAAAAGCAGAACCATCTACATCTGCTATTTGCTACTATGCAGAAGAGTAAGCACTGGATTCAGAATAATTCCTTCCACGAGTGTTTGCAAGACACATCACATTAACGAGGACAATGTTAAAGGCAACACTGTGTGGAGTCATGTGCACTGACTGCACCATTCCTGCCTGAACCAGAATCTGCCTACTGTCAGAAAAAGTCTAAGTATACTCACATACCCAAAAGATATTAACATATAGACCCAACACCCAAAACATATTACTAAAATTTAAATTTGAAGTGATTTCTGGAGCAATAACACTTCTCAGTGCAAAAATGCATAAACATCCCTGTTGTTCTGTGAGTAGAAAGCAACAGCTCTGCAAGACTTACCATTTCTCAGATATGTGCCAGCATGCATGAATAAAAAGGTGCAAGAAAGACCAATTTTTTAATATCCCCATCTAATCTAAAAGGGCTGTAGCCAAAATTCATGGTAATTTTTAAGTTCTCACATTATTAAGTTCAGTAACATGCTATATATAAGACACTTCCTAAGCCACAGAGTTTGGACTCTGAACAACTGTCCTCACTAAAATATTCTTCAAGCAGCATTGTAGGAACCACCATGCCAAATAACATCCCAGACAGGGTCTGCTGTCTAATTAAAAATCTTGTGCAACAATTATTTTGGCATATATATGCTCACAAATGAAGTTTACAAACAAGACAAAATGGATTTGGTCTTTTTTTTTTTATTCTTTGGCACCAAGCTTCAACAATTCAATACACACCCTCAATAAACTTATATGGCTTTTTAGTTTGAGAACAATAGTTTGGAAAAGAGATATGTAGATCTTCCTTTACTGAAAGCACAAACAGATTACTAAATTTCTTGACACAACTTTTTTTTTTTAAAAAGGATATTAGTGTTTTTAAATAACAAGTTTAAAAACTCATGTTCAAGTTAATGCTCCTTTAAATGATTATAAGCAGTTTGGCTTTCTTCTTTCAGCGCCTCGGAAAGCCAAGTCTACTAAAGGTTAACTGCCCCATTTCCAGTCATCTTTAACCACGTCCGCTAATTGCAAAAGAATGACTAAAGACACAGAAGCAAAGGCAAGCTGTCTTTTCCCATATGGTATGTCCTTAAATCAGAGGGCTCTAATATGAACCCGTTTCTCTTCAAACTGGCTCTTTGTACTAAAATGAAAGTCAGATGGCATACTGCAGTCAAACTGAACACTCCCCTAAGTCAGCAGTGCCACAGAAGACGTTTGCGACTCACCTTCCTGGAGGAGTTGTCGAAGTGCACCCCACAGGCTTTGCAGCTCTGTTCAGAAGCAGTGGGAGACGGGTAGGAGCTGTACCCGGGGTTGGAATAGGCTTGGGCTCTGGCTCCCTGCTGCGGCTGCGGCTGCATCTCTTCGGGTGAGCCATCCAGACAAAACCAATTACAACAGCTTGCCCACATAGTAACTGAAAGTGGAAAAGATGCACATTAGTAATAACATGGGAAACAACGTCACCTAAAGTGAGAACAAAGCATAAAAATGCATATTTAAATTTCCCACCAGCGATTCATTTTTGACAGCGTGTTTGTAAGTTTTGATCTTTCCTCTAATTTACAAGCACATGCAAAAACCACACACCCAGTCCAGCATGGTACGCCTTTGGTGAGAAAGGACAAATAAAGTTCAGGATAGTTATTTCCGGAATTTCTTAGAGTTAAGAGATTACAGAAAAGATAAGATAAAATTTTATGTTCCAGTTGGCTGAATGAGACTCTGTGATCAAGTTTGCTGTAACAGGCTGTCTCTATTCCACGTACACCATAATAAACTGACTTTGGTTTTTGTGCACTGGGAAAAGCAAATAGCAGCTCAAATTATGTCTCGTGCATTATTTAAATAAAATCAGCAAGATCATAGATGGCTATTCTTCAATTTTATTCTAAATCCCTCTACAGATGTTCAGCTACAGATCTAAAAAGACAAAAGACAGGGAGAGTGGAGCCACTGATTTAACATATGCCAGTTCTCAACTGAATTTGCAGCATTACAAGGCTAAATCATCACACAGCAAGTAAGTATCAGTAACTTAAGAATTATCAAATATTAGCTTCTGGTAACTTACTTGGAAAAACAATTGCATCTGAGACACATAANCCCAAGCCAAATAATGAGATAGATAGATATACACACACTTACCTAAAATGCTTACAGCCCAGTGCAAAATGCACAGTTTTGGAGTCTTCTAAGACCACCCATGCAGAAGTATTCCAGAAACACACTGTTATAAACTTGCTTTGGGGAGTTTACAAAGAAATCTGAATTCATCTGGACATTCAGTTTCTAGAGCATACACCATGTGTCATCACTTACTGGTAAACAGAATACAAATTGCCTCCTCTGCATTTCTGCATTCACACAGTGGTTCCTGGACTGTGTTTCTTTTATGTCTTAAAAATCAGATCCATCAGTGATAGTGTTCAGCAACTGCTCAATTTTATAAACTTCTGGAAATAAAACATCTCTCAGCTACACAGCCAATTAATTTCTTTTGCCTCAGTAAGTATTGCCACCGTAAAACTCCAGATTCCCAAGGGAAGGGAGCTCGTATGAGTCCTAAAGGTTATTTGGTATAATATACACCAACATAGTGTTGTGTCGAATTTTT
>VYZV01044816.1:297282-318819 GCA_013401275.1 Pandion haliaetus | reverse complement strand
CCCCCCCGCCAAGGGGCTGCCCAGGGGTTTTGTCCCCTGGTCCCCCACCGGGTCCAGCAAAGACCCCGCAAGCAAATGGGTCTCCTGGTCCTGCTGGGTGGGAAGCGCTGCCGGTTTCTGCTTACAAACGCCCCTCCGGAGCTTCTCCGCTCCTCGCTGGTCCCAGTAAGGAAAAGCCTCGCTAGCTGCTGACACCCACGGGTGCTTCTGGAAGCACACAAAGACAAACGGGGGTTTTCAGCCCACAGCGTAGCCCAATACCAGCAGGGATACCGGGGAAAGCACCAGAGCCTGGTCAGGAGCTGTAATAAAACTAGAGCAAAAGAAAGAGGAATAGGACTTCTCCTTTACATACAGCAACTCCTCCAACCACCAGCTGTCTTTAAATGACCATAGCACAGCTGCCAGCAATGCCACAGCTCCCAGGCCCTATAAATAACAGAACCAGAAGCTAGGCTAGCTGGTTTTGGGGGAGGCTGGGGTGAACCAAGCAAGCTAGTTTAAAAATTGAGAGGAAGTGAAGATGTAGGAGATAGAAGGGAGGCTACTCCAGTCTTTTTTTACAGAGGTCTGTGTGTTTCTGAGTCAGGCCTGTTTCAATTTTAAAAGTGTAGCTTGTGTTTGGAGCTGGGCAGACCTATGGTCCCCTGCAGAGCAGCTGATGTGAATAAGGAAAAAACTTTAATTATAATTTCTGAAGTTAGTTCAGAGATGAACCTGAGCTCTGTGCAAACACTTTAACTGCCCTAAACCTGCATTAGGGGCTTGGGAGCAGCAATACAAGGGATTACATGCAGCTTTACCCTGGTCTCTAGGAGAAAAGCTCAAGCCCTGTGTGCTGAGCATAGCTACCTCTGCAGCCCTGCTGTTGCTCTAGAGGTGCTGGAGCTCATCCTGGGATTTTCTGGAGGATAATTTCACCATGGTCCTTGCCAGCTATTTGCAACGTCCTGGATTAGAAGGTGGTTTGGAGCTGTGAGGTCAGGTGGGATCCCCGGCCCGGGTTTGGGCAAGACTCATCGGTCAACGTTTGCAGTTGGGCTTGCGGGGTGGAAAATGAAGGTGCAAGGGGAGAGCTCTGCCCCCGAAAAGGGGCTTGCCGCAGGGGAAGCCTGCGGGCTCTTCCCCTCCCGGGCTGCCTGGGGCTTGAATTTCCCAGCTTTTTTTTTTTTTTTTTTTTTTTTTTTTCCTTTCCCAGCCGGGGCCTGAAGAGGGCCCCCCACCCGCTGCTACCGGGCTGCCTGCCCTGCCTGCCCCTCCAGGGGCGATCCCAAAGCGCATTAACACATCTGCTCCAGCTGCAGGAAGGCAGAGGGATAAGGTAACTCCCGGGGCCGGCACCTCCGTCCCGGGCAGCTGCTCTTCTTCCCCACCGGTGCGGTGTCATCCCTGATACCCTGTCCGAAAAATGCAGACCAAGGGGAGCTGAGAGCACCCTTAGCTCTGCCTTGAACATTAGCAGTACGAAACACAATTTCATTTTGTCCCTTGGTTTACCTGAAGTACCTGCAGTGCTGTTGCCTGTGAAAATGAAGCCTTTATTCTGGATAACTTGAGAAAGGCTGTGCTATATACACCGTGAGTACTGAAATGAAGAAGCTGACCCTTCCCCGGTACCTAAAGCAATGTGGGAAGGGGTTTCTGGTGTGTTAGTCCATGTGAGTCCTAGAAAGGCCACTGTACTGAGCCTATCCAAGGCAGAGATGGCCTCTTACACCCTCCACAGATGTGGTCCTTGTGCCTCAGACCTATCCCCAAACAGGTGAAGGTGTTTGAGCTGCCCTTGATGGAGCTGCCTGTAACTGCTGTGCAGGTGATGTGCTCTGAGGAACTTCCAAATTGCTTTGCAATCACCTCCTGCCTGGATACTAGGGATCAGGCAGTGCTGTTGGTGCAGGGCAAATAAAACAGGAGACCTGAACAGGGCAGTCTTGCCGATTCTTGCTGCATAAGATCCACAAGCTGCCACACAGACCACCAGGATTAAAGATAACTGTTTTTTTTCTTGGCAGTATCTCAGTGCGGAAGCGTGTTGTCTGTTATAGCTCAGCTCTGCAGCATAGGCCTGATGGGAGCAACTGAGCCAATACCAGTCAGCCTGTGCTCCCCTTGGTCATTTCCCAATCCCTATTCCTAGTTTCCCCATTTACTTTATAGCTGGGTTGCTTGTAGATACGCTCAGGGAGGCAAGGCCTGTGTTTTGGGGGAGATAAGCTGCAAAGGAGAATTCCTGATTTAATTTCCTGGGAAACAGGCGGGTTTGAAAGGCTCAGCTCTTTCAGAGCTCAGTGTTGCTCTGTCTACTGGTGTCACTCAAATTGAGACCCGAGACACTCATCACAGCAGTGGGCCAATATGCTCCAGTGCAGACATCTGTGTTAGTCTGTGTTGGGGGGCTGCCAAACAAGGGCAGCACTGGACATGGGTGGGATTCCAGCGGGGTGGGCCCCCAAAGGCCCTGCGAGGAGGAGGCAGCACTGGGTGCAAGTTGGTGTTCTGTCCCAGGGCGTTCTGGAAGGTGCTGGGCACAGCTGCTGGCACGGGGCTGCTTGTCCCTGAGGCTCAGCTGTCTCATGCTTCCCTAAATAGAAAGGGAAAAGGGCCTGAGCGTTGCAACAGGGGTCAGCCATCCCAGCCATGGGCTTTTTTTGGAGTGAAACCCCCTCAGTCCTGCTCCCCACACCCTGTGCAGCTCTGCAGGTAGAGGGAAGATGGGATTTGTCCTGGTGGGTGGGAGAGGATCCCCCCATGCTACAGAGATGTGCTGCCCGTTTGCATGCAGGTATCCCCCCTGTCCACCCCCCCGAGCTGGACGAGCTGCCGGGGTCCCTGGCTCAAAGCCTTCCCCAGGCACTATATAGCACAGAGGGGGAGGAGGAGGAGCAGAGGCTGCGGTGACAGGTGACGCTGACAGGCAGCAGGAGCTGCCAGGTCCTGCCCAAACTCGGAGTGGGAGGCGAGCTCTTTCCTGAGCCACACGGACCCTCTGTGGTGCTGGTGGACTTCTTTAATTATTTTTTTTGTTGTTATTTTTCTTTCTTTTATTAACTGACTCCAAAGGATCTACAGCCCTGGGAAAAGCTTCTGAGAAGCCACAGCCTTGAGGAGCAATTTAGGTCTTCACTTTCAAAACTCTTCAGTCTGGTAAGCTGCTTTTATTAATGTGTGTGTTAATTATATATTGGTCTCATGGTGAAACTCGGCTTGATGGAGTAGGCAGGTGACCCTGGTGACACAGGCAGTTGAAAATGGGACACAAATTGATGTTTTTCCTTAAAGCTCTCCAGATGGAGGATCCCATCCAGCTGAAAGAGGAGGGCAATAAATATTTTCAGGCCAATGACTACGAGAAAGCTGTTCAAAGCTACACTCAAGCCATAAAGCTCAACAAGGACAAGGCGCTGCAGGCAGTGCTGTACAGGAACAGGGCAGCGTGTTTCCTCAAAAAGGTGAGAAAAGCTCCCAGCTTGCCTGGGTAGTGCTTAAGGGCAGAAGAGCAGGGAGGCAGCCAAGGGCACTTGCCAGCTGCGGACTGTGTGGTTTGTCCATTTATTGAATAGTGTGTCTGCAAACTGGTCTGAAATTATTTGTTCTGGGCTTGTCCTGGAGCTGTAAAGCTGCCTCCCCGCTTCAATCCTGATGGGGCTGAGTGTACCCGTTCAGCTCAGAGATGGTCCTACTTAATCATTTTTGAAGCAAAAGCTTTTGGCAGCCAGCCTGCTCCACACTTATGGGAGAGCTCTGTAAGCCATAGGTTGGGGTACAGAGGTATTGCTCTTGCTGTCTGCTCCGGCACAAGAGAAGCAGACACAGATCTCTAGCAAAATAAAGTTATTAGCATCTGTACCATCGTCATCTCAGCTCCCTGCAGTCAGCTTGTAGCAGCCTGCCATGGGACTTTAGCAGATTGCTTGCATGTTCCTGAATTTTCACTAGCCCAGAAGTGCCACCAGCCCAGAATGAGCTGCAGATAGGCTGTTGTGAGTATCCTGTCTTCCTTCACTGCCCATAATCTGCTGCTGCATTGTACGTTGTCTCGCCTGCAGCACAGACCTTTTCCTCTTCCTCCCCCATCAGTGATGAAAAGACACCTAAACCCCCATCTTCCCTTGTGTAGGCTGCTGCTGGCTTCACTGGGGCGTCCTCTTTGTAAGTGGGCACAGAAAGGTCACAGTGTGCATCAGCAATGGGGACATGCCCTGCTATTCCATTGCTAACAAATCTCTCCTTTCTGGTTTAACAGGAGGAATATGCCAAGGCAGCTTCGGATGCATCTAGAGGTAAGGAGGGGGCTGTTTTGAGAAAAGGATTGCTGCATTGCTGGGTATGCTTGTGCCAGCCTGCTCTCTCATCTGGTTTTTGGGCACTGTGGTCATATTCCTTGATGTCCACTAACACCCAAGTGCTGAGGCCACAAGGGAATTACTGGAGAAGGTACAAAAGAAGATGCACCGATTTGGTGCATCTGTGCAATTGGTGCCAGTCAGGTGCCCATTCACTCACAATGTTAATAACTACGTCTTAAGGAGCTGTAGTCACTGTAAAGCAAACCACAGTTTACACAGAGGATTTCCAAGAAGCAAACTCTGATGCCTGCTGTTTTGGATTACTTTCCCAGCTATTGACATCAATGCTTCAGATATCAAAGCCTTGTACCGGCGTAGCCAAGCTCTAGAAAAATTGGGGAAATTGGACCAAGCATTCAAAGATGCTCAGAAATGTGCCACCATTGAACCCCGCAACAAAAACTTCCAGGAGACCCTGAGGCGACTGGGGGCCAACATCCAGGAGAAGGTAAATGCTGGGGGAGCAGTCCTGGGTTCACAGACCGGGTATGGGAAGCCCTTGCTCTGGGTTACACTGATGGATTGTTGGTCACGCTGGAAACTCATAACAATGGAGGAGGATAAATAAGCTCCATTAACTGGAAGTTCATACTTGATGCATATAAATCTTGGGATCAGATTGAATGGTTAAATTAAAAAGCATGGCAGCTCATTCCTGAGGCTGGCCTGGTCCTGAATGTCTTGGTAAGGTCCTGGCAAGGAACTGGACCAGCTTTGGACTGGGTCTGGCAGCTGCCACATTGACTCAGTTACCTTTACGGGGGTGCTGTGGAGAAGTCCTTGCATCACTAGGTACCATGAGGTCTCAGAAATGATGATTTAGGGCTGGCTCTGCCCATGCCTATGAGTCTGAGATGGGTAATCGATGCTGATTGCTGAGAAGTGGTGCCTGTTTTGTTGTTCCGCTTAAATTTTCTGTGGCTTGAGGGTCTGTGGTGTCCCTGAAGTGATAGAAAATTGAGGAGCAGTTTTCCTTTCCCTCTGATGCTCCACATGCTCTCTGTTGGCACAGCTACACATTCAGTTCTCCACGGACTTGAGGGTACAGAAGATGTTTGAAATCCTGCTGGATGAGAACAGCGAGAAAGAAAAGCGAGAGCAGGTGAGAACTGTCCTGAACTTGACAGGACAAATTGCCGTTGTTTAATGTCAGAGGCTGCACCGAGGAGCAGAAGGCTACATTCCCTTCCCTACCTCCCCCAGACAGAGCACAAGGTAAGGAGCTGGGAGATGAACTGCACTTGGAGAGACAACCGAGAGGGGAAATGCCCCAAAGAGGCATCACCCTTGTGCTGTGGGAAGGTGGACCAGCCTCCCAAAATTCCAAAGGTGGAATCAGACTGGACTTCTGCTCAGGCCCATCTCTTCCACGTTCCCCATGTTTCCCTCCAAGCAGTGACCCACTTTTCTTGGGCAGAGCAAAGCTGATCCCCAGATGGATCTGGAGAAAATGGCTGGTGGCGTCTGAGCTGGTCTACTGCATCTGTCAGGAGATGGCCACCCCACAGCTCCCACCAGGACATCCCCGAGCTGCACAGAGGTGTTTTGGAGGCTGATACATTAGCAAGCTGTGCCACTGACCCCTGGTTCTTTTGTCTCCCACCCAGGCTGCAAACAACCTCGTTGTCCTGGGGCGGGAGGAAGCGGGTGCTGAGAGGATTTTCCAGAACAACGGGGTCAGCTTGCTGCTGCAGCTGATAGAAACCAAAAATGCTGAGCTGATCCTGGCAGCTGTGAGGACGCTTTCAGGCATGTGCACAGGTCATAAGGCTCGGGTAAGTAATGGGGTGCTTGAGACTATTACTGCTATTGCCTTGCACCTGGGGGAATGGAAAATTGCAATAGTTCACAGCATTAGTGTGTGGTGGGGATTTCTTCTCTTCCTTCTGGCTCTTGCAGGAAAAAAAATGAAATTTAAAATTCTGGGGGAAAAAAATACAAATAATTATGCAAGTGGGGTTAACACAGACTATTGAAACTGCCCCTGTTACTGTGCTCCTCATCTCTGGGGTCAAAGCTGTATGTGTTCCCTGTGGTGCCTTCATGTGTGCTGGTGAAGTAAAACTTACACCGAGTTTTTACCACTGAAGTGGTGGTGAGCATGGCTGGGTCAAATCTGCGTCCTTCACCACAGGTCTCAGAAAAGCACCTAATAACAACTAACTTTGGGAAAGTTTTGTCCAAGGCTTAGATGAAAAAAAGCAGGGAGGATCTACAAGAAAGTTCAGGTTCCTGGGAAGGGTCTCAAGACAAGTCCCAGGGGTCTCTGAGCCAGCTAATATCTTACTCTACACCAAGTCGTCGTTAAAGTGTAAAACAGCTCATAAGAAGCCCTGTCTGTGTTACATGGTTGGAAGCAGGAGATGGGCATGTGCAAAATGAATATGCACATCAGTGTAATGGCACAAAGGAGTGGGGGGAACGATGACACAACAAAAATAAAATCTACTGGATAAAAATCCAATGCAGTGGAGACCCATTTTCTTTTTCTGAAACATTAACTGTTGCCATATGCAAAAAGGCTGTTCTGCAAAGCCCACTAGGTCAGTGTGTTTCTGAGCATGCCTCCCCTGAATTACTGAGGTGCCACCATGCACGGGGACAGGCTGTGTGATGACATTAGGTTTGCTCACAGCCAGGATGGGGTTTGTGCACTAAACAGGCTCTTTAACAACCTTGCATGAAGACCTCTTCCAAACCCAGCCACGCTCTTCTCAGCATCCTTGTTGGAAATAGACTGTTGCATTACTGGCAAATCTAGATTTTGGGAGTTGTCTTATTATAAAAGAAAATAAGAGTGAAAAGCAAACTCTGCCTTGTACTGGCTCAGGATTCACCCAGGAAAATACCTGGAAAGTACAAGCTGAGGCTGACTTTCCTAAATCATGCAGGAAGGAAAGGCTTGTACACTTTGCTAACAGCTGCCTTGCTCTCTCCTTTCTGGGGCCAGGCTACCGCCATTCTCCGCTACCTGGGCATTGACAACATTTGCATGTGGATGTCTGTAGACAATGAAGAAATCTCCCTGGCTGTCTGCAACCTCCTGCAGACCATCACTGACTGCTTGCTGGGCCAGGGGAAAGAGGAGCATCACGGGAAGGAGGCGGCTGTCGTGCTAGGTAATGGTGCCTGACCTGGTGATCCTTCAGTCTTGCTGGAGGAGAAGTGGGGTGAGCAGGGAGGGCTCTGCTCCTGGGATGTCCACCTTATTCCTTGTTCTTTGGTGAAGTGGGAACTTTACCCTTCAGCTGTCCACGATGACAGCCTGCACACAGCTCTTATCCTTATGGTGTTGAGTTGCATACCTATGTTCCAGCTGCACAATGGCTTTCAATGGTTTTCACTGGGTTCATCTGCTTTTGAAGATAATTTCTTGTAACTGGCTGCTACTGGCTTGCTTCTGTGTAGATACTAAAGAAGATTTGAGGATGATCACAATGTGTTTGCTGGATATGCTGGTCAGTAAGAAAGTATCTGGGCAGGGACGAGACCGAGCTCTCAACCTCCTCAACAAGAATATACCGAGGAAGGACCTGAAGGACCATGACAACAGCAGGACCACCTTTGTCATTGACAATGGTGAGTCCTTCTCCTCCGTCCTGTTCTGGTTTGGGAGATGTGGAGCTGTGTATTTTTGCCTGAATACCTGTAGAACTGATCCTCTCTATAAAATGAATCCTCTCTGGCTTTTTTTGGTGCATGCAAGCCTAGAGCAAAGTTAGACTTATTAGCAGGAAACAGTATTAAGAGGAAAAAACCTGTGTATGAGAACAAGAATTTTTCCGTTTCTAAAGCACTGACTTAACTTCTCTGGTTAGTTTATTCCAATGTATTTGCTAATGTTAGGAGGATTTGGGTTGGATAAATGGTCTAGCTTAGACAGGATGAGATAAGCACCTGCTGAGCCTGCTGGATTCTTAAACTGGTCGTTTCTAAGACTGGAAGGGGGTGAGGAATTTGTGTGGGGTGTGTTTTTATACTAATTCCAGTGCATGTGTGTGTTACCATTTTGGTGGAAGCTTCTTAATAACACTTTAGCAAAAGGAGGGTTAAGACATCCAGAATCACTTGAAAGTCAATGACTTTTCCTCAGCCAAAGCCTCCAGCCTTGGATGTCAGTAGGTTTAATGCCTTCTGATAAAAATAACTGATCCAGCGAAGGACCAAATGCACGGTTTTGCTTATCTCACCCTGAGAGCTGGACAAAAGCCTGATGCTGCAAACCTGTAATCTCACAAATAGAAGCTCCTCCCCAGTAAATATCTGAGTGTCTTCTTTGTTTAAGGCTTATGTGATTAGGCTGCAAAGTGATGGAAAATCATCTAAGTTGACTATTTCACTGCAAGAAACCAACAAATAGTATCTTGAGTTTCTTGTACAGACCCTCTCCCCTCGAAGAGCCTTATCACTCCATTGTTTCCAGGCTTAAAAAAGATACTGAAAGTGGTGGGCCAGATTCCTGAGATGCCTGACTGCCTGCCGCTGACAGAGAACACCCAGCTGACTGCCTCCGTCCTCCTAAATAAACTCTATGATGACCTGCGCTGCGACCCAGAGCGTGACAACTACCGGGTGATCTGCGAGGAGTACATCAAGTGAGTCAGGGCTGGCTTACTGGGGCTGAGCTGGCCCAGAGGCATGGGAGCAGGAGGTCTTAAGGATGAGATGAGGCACTTGCAATCCACTTAGATGCCAAACTGAGGCCCTGGGAGATAGCGATTTGCTTGAGATCCTGCTGGATCCTTCAGCTGGGATTCTCAGATCCTGGATCACAGCCTTTGCATGCATTTGGGCTCAGCTGTGTCCAGATACCTATATATATATATATATATTTCAGCAGTGAAGCTCAGTTCTGAATCTGAGGGAGGACATTCACTGCCCAAGGGAATGAGAACTGTAAGCAACTACTGTTCCACATGCTGACTCCCTCTATCCCATACAGGAGCAAAATTGATCCACAGGACATGGATAAGACGCTCCATGCCATCCAGATGGTATCTGGAGTTCTGCAAGGGCCCTTTGACTTAGGCAACAAGCTGCTTGGCATGAAGGGAGTCATGGAGATGATGGTTGCCCTGTGTGGGTCCGAGAGGGAGATTGACCAGCTGGTGGCTGTGGAAGCCCTCACCCATGCCTCCACTAAGCTAAGCCGGGCCACCTTCATCATTTCCAATGGGGTGACGCTCCTGAAGGAGATCTACAAGAAGACCAAGAATGAGAAGATCAAAATCCGAGCTCTGGTGGTAAGGATGGCAGGCCCTGCCTTTATCGCCTGCCACACTCACCAGCTTAACCCTGGACTTCGGAGAAGGGGAAGGTCCTGGGAACATGTTGGATTCAGCCACCTCAGCTGGGGAATGGTTTATGGTGCTTCCCCCTACAAGAAAGGGGGGAGGTGGCAGAACAGGAGAGCACATGGACTATTAGTAACTTTGAAGGCAAAACTGGTTAGTCTTCTATTAAAGATATCCAATAAGAGCATAAAACCTTACTTTGCTCTGCTACGAGCTGAATGATCTACCGGGTATTGGAATGCTGCTTCTTTGTTAGACCTGACTTCACACTTTAGATATGGGATTAGGCTGGTTTGGGGCAGCAATACTGGAGGATCAATGAACCTTTCTCACTGGTGTACCCTCTTCATTGTCCTCAGGGTCTCTGCAAGCTGGGCTCAGCAGGAGGTACAGATTATGGACTGCGGCAGTTTGCTGAGGGGTCCACTGAGAAGTTAGCCAAGCAGTGCCGAAAGTGAGTGACTTTACTTTTTTCTTCTGTTGTTCCATACTTTGCAAAATAGATATGCCCCTTTCCCCAGAGATCCTGCCTGCACATTGCCTTCATTCACTGTTGCCGCCTGACAGCTGACAGTGCCCCCAGAGCCATTGCACTGGAACCTGGAGCTCTTCTGTGCCTCAAGCAACCCTATGTTCCTCCTGCCTCAAAAACTAGATAAGCCTCCTCCCTCACTCTCTTCCTCTGTGAGACACCAGACATGGTGCCTCCCTCTTTGCCAGAATGGTACAGCCTGATCAAGTGCTATCGAGAATATGCGCAAGTACCTTCTGAGGGTGAATTTACCAGGTGAACTAACCAAGGAGGTGGGATGGATTTAGGAATTGACTGAATAGGTGATCATTGCTGCTGGCACTGGACAGCAGGGCATCACGTGTTTCACGTGATGGTGAAGGCAAAGCAGTGCTGAGTAGCTGTCCTGGTCTGTCTTTCCCTGCAGCATTTAGATCTTAAGTTGGGCCATAGGAGGAAGGTCGTGTCTCAAGGGAAGCACCCACAGTCTTTAGGAGCTGCAGCAAAACCCAAGTACACGTTTGGGCCTGAAACCCTCTCAACATGTGTTTTTCCTCCCTCTTCTCCCAGAAAAATTAGGCCTGGCTCCCAAGATAGAAATGTGGATGTTTTTCTCTTCCAGATGGTTGTGCAACACTAGCATTGATGCCCGGACCAGGAAGTGGGCTGTGGAAGGGCTGGCATATCTAACCCTTGATGCAGATGTGAAAGATGACTTCGTTGAAGATAAGCCAGCCCTGCAAGCTATGTTTGAATTAGCCAAGGTCTATCTCCTTATCTTGTTCCCTTATTCCTCTGGAAGCATCAAGTTCTCTGCTCTACAGCACAACGCTGTCTCCCTAGGCAGGAGGAGTTGTGACCCCAACCCCTCACCTCTAGTTTAGCAAAACTTCAGTTTTCCCTGTGCCATGGAGATACCTCAAGGCTGTTAACCTTCCTCAGCCTTGGGAGAAGAGCAGGATGCTTTTACCATCAGCAACTGCATGAAAACCAAAGGCAGCAACATGTTGACAGCATCTGATGATGTCAAACAGCCTGTTTGACCATAAAAACTTTTTTTTTTTTCCCTGCCCTGGGCTATAAAGCTGGGGATAAGCCTAAGAACACTTCAGCTAGTGCAAACCACCACAATGGCAGTCCTAAGGGACCTGTTTCCTTGCTGTGTCCTCCTCACCCTCACATAAGCTTTTATTTTTCTGTGCAGACAAGCGACAAGACTATCTTGTATTCTGTGGCTTCTGTCCTGGTGAACTGTACCAACAGCTATGATACCAAGGAGCTGGTCCCAGAGCTGGTGCAACTGGCAAAATTCTCCAAGCAGCACGTGCCTGAAGAGCATCCGAAGGTAAGTTGTCTACAGCTGGGGAGCTGCGAGGAGATGCTTGAATCTGAAGGCTTTCTTCGGTGTATCCATTGGCACAGACCTCAGGTCTCCTGTCTCTGAGGGTGAAATTGCTTTGCTCTCCAACCAGGTTTGGCTGTAGTCAGCGGGATGGCAACTGCTAAGGGGCTAATACCTTTCCAATGTCTCCCCTCAGGACAAGAAGGATTTTGTGGTGAAGCGGGTGAAGCGGTTGCTGAAAGCTGGTGTCGTCTCTGCCTTGGCCTGCATGGTGAAGGCAGACAGTGCCATACTGACGGACCAGAGCAAGGAGCTCATTGCCAGGTGCCTTCATTGCTGTTGTGGGAGCCAGGAGTGCTGGCCAGCCCATGTGCCACTGAGATGGGCACCTGGGCTGGCTCCTTGCTTCATGGGATGGTGCATCTGCCTGTGGGGGAGGGATGAAAGGGAGGTGGAGAAAAGATTTAAACCCAAAGTTTTTCTTAAGCAATGTCACAAAAATCCACGTTCTGGCCTTGAAGCTGGCTTACAGGGCTGCCTTCCTAGGATGCATTTTGAATTTCTAGTCCTCTGTACTGGTTTTGGCTGGAATAGAGTTCATCTTGCAGACCTGGAAACTTCTTTCTATGCCACTTATTCCTTCCTCCTAGAGTGCTGTGGGCACTGGGTTAAACATCTGGAAATTACCTGGTGGATCTGGCACCCCTGCAAAACCTTAGCCCCCTTCCATGAGGGATGTGGGTTATTATCACCTTCCTGCGTGGCTGTTTCACTAAGTGACGCTGTGCTTCTGCAGGGTGTTTCTTGCCTTGTGTGAAGACCCCAAGGACCGTGGGACTATTGTCGCTCAAGGTGGTGGAAAGGT
The DNA here is from genome assembly GCA_013401275.1 of Pandion haliaetus. NCBI lineage: Eukaryota > Metazoa > Chordata > Aves > Accipitriformes > Pandionidae > Pandion > Pandion haliaetus. The sequence goes on along the minus strand of VYZV01044816.1, from coordinate 306,461 downwards.
GATTACTTTTATGTTTGCAGCCCAACCTGATGTGCAGTTAATGTCCACTGGGAGCCTGTGATGTATCTACAGTGAGGAAAGGCAACCGAGAAGTATAAGCTGTCTTGGTAGCCCCTGGGGCCCAGACTGACACTCCAGTCCTATCTCTGCAAGCCTCCAAAGAAGCAATCTTCTTGAAACAACTGTGTGTGAGCTACAAGCTCTGGTGTGGTGCCTATCTGAGAACAAAAGCAAGACATCGCTGTGGGCTACAGTCCAGACCCATTTTTTCAACATACACATCTTTAGGATATTTTTAATTTATCTTAGTATATTAAGGCAATCCTGTAAATCTTCTCAGAAGTATTGAATGGTTTCCTGTGTGTCACTAGGCCCTGATACCTCTGGCTGTGGAAGGCACAGAAGTTGGCAAGATAAAGGCTTCTCACGCTCTGGCAAAAATTGCTGCGATCTCCAATCCAGACATGGCATTCCCAGGGGAGAGGGTAAGCTTAAAAAACATCACCCCACCACCCCCCAACCCCCCCCCCAAAAAAACAAAAAAACACAACCAAAAACCCACTTTATTTGTCTTCAGAAACTTCATTGATTCTGGGCTTCTCTTTNAAAAAAACCCAAACCAAAACCCAACTTGATAATTCCTTTAGCAAATGAAAATTGCCAAGATCTGAGAGCTGGAAAAGCAGTGACATGTCTTCTCTTCTCAGGTGTATGAGGTAGTGAGGCCCCTCGTCAGCCTGCTGAACACAGAGAGGGATGGCCTCCAGAATTACGAGGCTCTGTTAAGTCTCACTAACTTTTCAGGAAGAAGTGATAAACTTAGGTGAGTTTATCTGCTTTTTGACCTTCTTTCTTCCCCAGGAGTGAATGTGAATTTCAGTTCAATGCTTTTCTTGAAGGACTATGAAGACTGGTCAGTTTGAGCTACCTTTGGCAGAGCTACAAAGGTCTCAGACCTAAAAGATTAATAAAATATCCAGGAAAAGTGGCACATTTTCCTCAAAGAGGAAAGACATGAATCTAATCTGCATTAGATAAGGAATGAACCACGTCATGAGCTCTAGGACACTGATTTGTTTCAAGGCTTTCCCTGTCTGCAGTTAATATTTTGTAAGTTGGTTATTAGGATGAGAGGAAATGGCCTCAACTTGCGCCAGAGGAGGTTTAGATTGGATATTAGGAAAAATTTCTTTACTGAAAGGGTTGTCAGACATTGGAACAGGCTGCTCAGGGAAGTGGTGGAGTCACCATCCCTGGAGGTATTCAAAAAGCATGTAGACAGGGCACTTCAGGACATTGTTTAGTGGGCATGGTGGTGTTGGGTTGACAGTTGGACTTGATCTTAAAGGTCTTTTCCAACCTGAACGATTCTATGATTCTGTGATTATTGCTTGTCCCATGATGTATGTTATTTGACTGCTCTTCAACACAGGATGAAGATAGTCAAAGAGAGGGCCCTGCCAGATATTGAAAACTATATGTTTGAGAATCATGACCAACTTCGACAGGCAGCCACAGAGTGCATGTGCAACCTGGTGGTCAATAAGGAGGTAACTCACTGGGCATCTCCAAACTTGACTGCATGCACCAGTTCATGAGCCCATGTGATGAGGCATTCCTACATGTGTTATCCCTGGATATCACGAGGGTTTTTTTTAGGTTCAAGAGCGGTTTGTGGCTGAAGGAAATGACCGGCTGAAGTTGGTAGTGTTACTGTGTGGTGAGGATGATGAGAAAGTCCAGGTTGCAGCAGCGGGAGCCCTGGCCATGCTTACAGCAGCACAAAAGAAACTCTGCTCTAAGATGACTGAAGTGGTAAGACCATAAGTCTGATTATTGGCACTGTAGACATATCCTTGAAGGGGCCTGGCTCAGTCATGAAAATGCCTCTCAAAAGGAAGATGTAGTCCACTAGTCTGATAGCGAGGAAGTTGAAGTTGAGACCTGGGTGTGCATGCTCCTAGTCCATCCCTGCACAAAGTAAACCAGCCTGCCTTATGCTAGACTTCATCTCAGAGCTGAAACATTTCTACATAGCCATTCCTCAAGCTAAGTCCAGGATGCTAACTGTCAAGCAAGGTTAGGAAGGGAGAATATTATTCTACAGGCCCTTAAAGCTTTTGATACATAACCTGAAATCCAAACCTTGTTTCACTCAGAAGTGAGAAGAGCTTGATAGACAACCTGTTGAGCTTTACAGATCCCAAACCATCTCCATTTCCTGCACAGATCTGTAGGTCTTGAACTCAGACCCTGCACAGCTGAGTATCTGTGAAGAGCTGAAGTTGAGAACTCATGAACCCTGTTGTGTTGCACACGCTGATGTTGGACACTGGGGCTTGTTAGAATAAAAATGATTCATCAAGCCAAAGGAGGGGCTCGGGAAGATCAGTGGAGGGAATGGTTTGCTGCTGGTGGGTGGTCTGCTGCTGGTTATTTCAGCTGTGCCAATACTCTGATCAGATTCTTTGCACAGAGATCATGCAGCAGCCTAAACATGAAACATGTTTCATATGGTGCTAGTGTCATGAAAGCTTCTGACTTTAGCATAACAAAAAGTGGGTTCAAAAGTTTGGAGTGAAGTTTCCTTAGTTAAAGAATCAAATAACTGTACCTGACATAAGTATTGAAGAGGTGAGTCCCTGCACTTCCTTCTGCTGAGACATGCCTTGACAAACTTGCATTTTTGGTTGAGGTATTCTTCTGATCAATACTAATGATCTCTTTCTCACTTGAAGACTACCCAGTGGCTTGAAATCCTGCAGAGGCTCTGCTTGCATGATAACATGGAAGTACAGCACCGAGGGCTGGTCATCGCTTTCAACTTAATCAGTGCTGACAAAGAGCTAGCAAAGAAGCTGGTGGAGTCGGAGCTCCTAGAGATCCTGACGTACATCAGCAAGCAAGAAGATGACCCCAAGAAGCAGCACATCATTAATGTAGCACGTGATTGCCTCACAAGGTGCATGGATTATGGGCTGATCAAACCTCTATCTCGGGCCTGAGGAGATGAAAGGTGCCAAAAAAGGCTGAATGTAGGGGGAAAAAAGCTACTGAGAAATGTGGAAACCTGAGAGCCATGAAAATCTAGTGCTGTTGTCAAGGCAAGGAATAGTTTGGGCACAACTTTGGAGGATCAGAAACTGTATGAGGAAAGGGGGACATTTGCCTGGGAAATTTGGAAAGTGTCCATCTGAGTAATACCCAGATAGTGTAAATCCTTTCTTTGCCCCTGTTCAGCTGATAATGACGAAAGCTTCAAGGCCCAGCTGTAAAAGAGGTGGTTGTGTTGGAAATGTGGCAGAGTGCTGTTGGAAGGAAACTCAACTGAGCGGAAATCTGTCCTGCATCCATCTACAGCTCCTGGTACTTCTGGAATTCCTAGCAATGGTGAAACAGGGAGGGTTAAATTCTGTAGTCAGAAAATAGGTTGGGCTTTAGCTGTGTGCTTTTTTTGTTCATTTATGGTATTTTTAAACAGCCTTAAGTGGTGTGCCACAGTGTGAGGATGGTGGATGAACTCTTAATAAATTCACTACTTTGTTCCATGTGGAATTCCTGTTCTGCTTTTATAAAGCAAATGAAGAATCTAAGGCAACTCCCACTTGCAACCTTGCATCATACCCAGGAAGCTAGAGTACTTGTGGCATAGGCTGAATTTTTACCACTTGTGAAATATCCAACCCCGCTCAAAACATGCGAAGTCATGATGAAAGGCTGTACGAGGACGTGGCACTAATGGGTTAAGCTGAGCTTCACAGCAGGGCACAGTGTTTGGCTCAACAGGGAATGTTGAAAATCTGACTTATGGAAGAAGCAGAATGAGAAGCAAACACGCCAGTTGGTCATCACATTAAACTTTATTACATAAATGTTTGCATTCACATGATAGGTGTGGCATGATTAAGCATTGAGGTTTGGGGGTTATGAAAGGAACCAGAGATAGTCTTTCCTTGTATGTTGATTAAGGAAAAATGATGGAAAGTGCCTCTAGATTCCTGAAGTTAGAAAAGCAAGATTTTTTAAGCTAATAGGTTTGACAACCTAAAGGCAAATCTATTTGGAGGGTGATTCCAGCTGTGTACAATGCCTTCTCCTTGTTGTAACCACATTCAGTTAAATCACTGGTGCTTTATAATCACGCTAGGAAGTTATCAGACTGTTCTTCCAAACCAAATGAATCACAGGTCATCTGTGGTGGAAAACAATATGGTTTGTTTCCAACCAGCCTTCAATTTTGGATACCTGGTTTTAGGAATTTTGGGTCTGTCTTTCAAAAGTATTTTGCATCTAACTCTACACAGAGAGTTTTATCTAACCAGCATGTCTGAAACCAAGACAAAAAAATGCCATTGGTATCTAAGGGTGGTTATACAAAGTTTTTCTTCCTCCACTAAAGCTCCTCTTTGGAGCAACTGGGTTCTTCTAACCTATACTGACTGTTGCTGAAATTGAGTGAGGGAAACTACTTCTGTAAAAGCCATTTATTTGTATTTCTTAGCGAAAACATGGACAGAAGGCCCCACTTTTACTTTCTTAAATATCTGAATAGAGGCTGTGTTTTAAAAATAATGGCTTCTAACACCGGATGGTTATGCTGTTTGGTAACTTTTGTGAGCTGTGCTATGAGTATGGGAGTGAGCTGGTGAAAGCCGGAAAGTCTTCCAGTTTCCTGTCTTGGCAGAGTGGCTTTCACTTGGCAATGCACCTGCATGCAGCCAAAGGCTGAGCAGCAGGTTTTGCAAGTCCTTGGAAGGAACCTTCAGGGAATGATGTAATTTTATGGACATTCAAAGTATCTCTTTTCCCCGCATTACTGAAACCTTACATTTGATTTAAAACAGACTGTAGAGGCTTCCCGAGAGGACCAGCCATTACAAAGGAAATCCTTCTACTTCAGCTATAGAGTAAAAAAAAATTCAAACATACATAACCACTGACCTACTGGGGCCTTGTTGGGATCCTGTGTGGTTACCTGTTCTCAGTTCTCAAATAACAAATGTAGATTTAAATTAGCTCTGGATGCTACACAGACCAATATATTTCTTAAAATTTCTTTCTGAAACAGGAAGGGTTGAGGAATAATACCAAACACAATGCTCCTTTCTCAGCCAGAGAAACAATGGACACCGTCAAGAATAGATGCTCCTCTAGCCCTCCTTCCGTTTTTCTTAATGATATATTTGACTTCTTCCTTTCTGATGCTAGTATTCCACAGTATGCTCTTACTTTTTCATCTCTGTAGCACAGAATAGCAATATCTTTCTCGGAGTAACCCTTTTTAAGATACGTACAACAACATTCTGCCACATATTTTACTATACCATTTCTGTCTCGTTTGCTGAGCACGTGTGGCTCTGCAGAATAACCTTTCCAAATGTTGGTTAGGAATTTTTAGGGTAGAGTGCTTTACAATCATTTCCATATTTTCTTTTACATAGCTATAGATACTGATAGCATTACAAACCACTTTGGTTAGTGACTCGACAGGATCATGTCATGCCGCTTCTGGAAGCCCAGTTGAGAAGGAGCAACTTGTCTGTAAGTAGTCCAAGAAAAATCCAGAAAAAGCTGGGCTCAGGGTGATGTTGTGATGAAGTTAGAGTCAAGGCTTTGTTATGCCAATCACCTTCCCTATCTCAGAAATTCTCTGCTTCATCAATTATGTGCTTCACATCATTAAAGCTTGTCTTCTGAAAGGTTACTCTTGTCACACCTTGGCAAATGTTTTTCTGCCTACAGAAGAGACAGAAATAGATTAAAAACAATCTCTGGATTGGTTATACTTGATCAGAACAAAGTCACCCATGATACTGCAGTCATATTTATTAGTAGATGCTCAGGATGTCGGGAGAAGAATTTGAGCCTTACTCAAAACGCATTCCAACTACATAGTTCAAACACTGCAGTGGTGGTGGACCAAATAGCATAGTTGTGGTTTAACCCCAGCTGCCAACTGAGAACAACCCAGCTGCTTGCTCACTCCCCCCAGGTGGGATGGGGGAGAGAATCAGAAGAGTAAAAGTGAGAAAACTTGTGGGTTGAGATAAAGACAGTTTAATAGGCAAAGCAAAAGCCACATGCACAGGCAAAGCTGAACAAGGAATTCATTCACCACTTCACCTGGGCAGGCAGGTGTTCAGCCATCTCCAGGAAAGCAGGGCTCCATCACACACAATGGTGACTTGGGAAGACAAACACCGTCACTCTGAACATCCCCCTTCCTTCTTCCCCCAGCCTTATTTGCTGGGCATGATGTCATATGGTCTGGAATATCCCTTTAGTCCCTTGGGGTCAGCGGTCCCAGCTGCGTCCCCTCCCAGCCTCTTGTGCCCCCCCCAGCCTGCTCGCTGGTGCGGTGGGGTGAGAAGCAGCAAAGGCCTTACCGAGATATTGCCTGTGACAGGAGCGCAGCTTATTTCCAGTAGCATAGATTTGCCTTCCGCATGGCCGAATACTGAGCCAGAGAGCTGCAGGGCACAAAAACTCCAATGAGCATCTCCTCCTGATCTGGTACGGGAGATGAGTTTCCTGCCTTGTCTGCTGCCTCTCTTCTGAGTTAGCTCTGCTGAGGAATGTAGCTCTGCTCCTTGTAGCTTTGAGTTATGGTAAAACTAAAGCAGCAAGGATGTTAGCGTGTACTAATTTTTGCTATGAGCTAGAGGAATTTTCCCATCCAGTTCAATGAGCGCGCCTCTAGCTTGCTGCAACAGGGCAGCCTAGCTGACTGCTGAGATCTCAGACTCCCTCAGTGTGACAGAAGAAAAGGACTTACCCCACCTCGTCTTCTTAGCTCCGGGTTAAAACATCAGTATTTGAAATACCAATTTTAAATCCTTAAATATTTAAGTCCCAGAATGACGCGCAGTAGAAATGGGGTACAAAGCATCTGGAGTGTGTTACCTGTTTTCTTCTCTGCCCTCTCCCTCTATTAACATCTAGGAGAAACGAAAAGTACTTTGTTGCTGCTTTCACCTCTCTGCTGGTTTTGTTTTCTTATCCTCTGTGTTTCCTGTGATGAAGTACCAGTGTCCACAGATTTCACGGGATCTTTCTAGCTCTATCTGAAGTTCAAAACCAGTTTTTGTTGGGAGCTCAGCCCTCTGGAGCTATTACTTCCCTCCCTCTGGCACTTTTCCAGTGGCCAAGGCCTATCAGAGGAAAGAGACGATTGAAAAAGGTAGTTAGAAGAAATCCCCCAACTTACAGCATTTACATATGTCATTGCTTGTTCAGTCTGAAAAGCTGGTGTTCCATTAAACCTCCAGAGCTGCAAAGTCAGAGATGCAGTGCTGGGAAGCAGGATAGCAAGCTAGAAAGTCCCGTGCAGAAGATACAGTCTGCGTATCTTCATTTGCAACACGAGACTCAATTTTCTTACCTTTTTGTACTGACAAAGCACACTAAAGCTAATAATTTTATACTGAAATCATACAACTTTCAGCTGAAATAACTAAAGTTATGGGTTAAAACTGTCTCATAACTCTTCCCTGTGAAAGTGATCCATCAGGGGGGCATTTTGGAGCGTCCCTAGTGTCACCTCCCTCCGTGGGGCAAAATTCCGGCAAAGGCACTGAGATTGGGGCAATAGGGAGAGGACCGAGAACAGGGGAGGTTGTGGGCTTGGCTGCAAAGCCTTGAGAAGCCTCGCGCAGCAGTGGATGAGCGTGCCCTGCACATCTGCTCAACAAGGTTGTGTAGTTTTTTCAGAGGAGATGAGTGAAAATGAAATAGTGTGGAAAAAGAGCAAGCTAGCGCTAGACTGCAGAAACTTGCTTGCAGGACAGGAAGGAAACAGGAACATATTCTGTGGGCAGGATTACAGCTTCCTGTACAACATAAAAATGCTTTCTAGGTTTTGATTCCATACGGTGTAAAAGAGAGTCCCCTGCTCAACCCCCTTGGCAGGAGCCAGTGTAATACCCCCCTTCCTTGCTTTGCCCCTTGTCTTCTCCTTTCTCTTCGTCTCCCTTCAGACTGCATTCTGGTGTCCCAGGCTCTTCTTTATTCATTACAAAGCAGTTTGTTCAGTGGAATTTTTCACAGTGCTCACCACCTGTTACCGAAGACTTCCCTACCTTCCTTGCAGATTTCTTTTCTGTGGGCCGCGCAGACTCAGAATGAAACCCACAGCTCCATGGCGTTACCAAAATCCCGAATAAAACTCCTTAACACCAATGTGAGGTTAAGAAGCAGGCACTTCGTTTATTGCAGCGCTGGGGGCACGGGGGTCACTCCTCCAAAGGCATGTCCAGCTTAACATTAAATTCATGAGTTTTTAGAAACTTTTTCTGTCAAGTCATTGTTACATAAGTTCTTTTACATAAAAATGCATACGATGCTCACTCTTAAATTTAACCTTTATAATGATTGGTCTTTTGATTATATCACCTTATTAATATTCTTATTTAAAAACAATCACTGGTCAATTTCATTTAGCTCTACTGATTGGAATCCTTGATACTCAAATCTAGATGGGAAGGGTAAGGGGGTTTCCAAGCAGCAAACTGGCGTCCGTGACGGTTTCCTTAGTTTCTTGAAACAAAACATTAGAAAACCAGTAAGTTCCTGGTGAAATTTCTATGGTTAGCTTATCTCAAACCTAACAATACTAAGGTTCCTATGGTTATACATAACACAGTTCCTAAAGTTGAAACTTAACACTCCTATACATTATGCTTCCCAATTTTCTACCTCTTAATCAAACCTAGCTCTCTTATATAATCAAATCTAAATTTCTTTATAAAAGTATTTGCAACAATGGCTGAGTTAAAAAGCTTTTATTTCTTGAACTCAGACTCTCCCTACATGCTTACTACCTCACCAGGCTGTCTTTGCCCCTCAGATTGGATCCTCCTCTTGATCCTGCACAGAAAGTTCCCCAGCAGGGTCAGAAACCCCCTGCCCAGGAGAACCAGGTGAAAGACACCTCCTGAAAAAGGAATGCACGTTACGCAGGAATTTCTTGCAAACTGCTGCCCATCAAGAGGAAACGAGTTACTGCTTTAGAAGTACAGGTTGAATTTACCCATCGGGCCTTAAAAAAGCAGGCGTTTTAACTTATACATTAAATCGTAATGCTTTCCCTTCCAAAGCACCTTCTGTTCAATTGTTGGGATATTTTTATTTCTCCCACATATTTTTTTGTTTTGTTTTACTTCTTCCCTCTTTTTTTTTTT